>VZUI01037155.1:0-58508 GCA_013401135.1 Cettia cetti | reverse complement strand
GGGGCTCTGGGTGCAGCCCAGGACACGTTTGGCTCTCTGGGCTGGGAGTGCCATGGCCGGGGCATGTCCAGCCTCTCACCCAGCAGCACCCCCAGGTCCTTCTGGGCAGGGCTGCTCTGGGTCTGTTCATGCCCAGTCTGGACTCATGTCTAGCTACTGATGCTTTCACTTAGCTGGATGACAATCCTGAGCACTCAACTCCCTATGGAGGAGTTGAATAAAAGCCCAGGGAGAGCAGGAGGAATATTCAGAAGGTTAAAAAGCTTTTGTAAACTGGATTTATATAGAAGAGAAGCCTGAGGGCAGAATCAGATAAGAGCATGTGAATATGTAAAGCAGTATTTCAGAAAGGAAGAGTTTCTATGACCACTGACAATTTGGTAACAAGTGATGGATAATTACAAAAAATGAATTAGTTTTACATGCTAGAGAAAACAACTGGCAGTAAGGCTATCTAAATTCCAAAATAATTGGTGCAGAAATTGTCAAGTCTCCATCTTTGAAGGATTTCATGAACAGATTAGGTAAACATCTGTCAGGAATGCTTTTGCTCAGCTGATTCTGCACTAGGGCAGGGTGTGCACTACATAACCTCCCACAGACCTCTTCAGCCCTCTTCTCTGAGGTTCACCTTCATGCCACAGGAGTTGAGAGAGTGATGCTCCGCTCCTGTTTATTTCACTTCCCTAAGCTGATAGGAAAACCTTTTCATCCCTTTCTTGTTTTGCATAGGTGATCGGGGACTACTATGGAAAGCAGGGGCGATTTGAAATTCGATCGAATGTGAAATACCCGTGGAACCACGGCAGGCTGCGACTAGATGAAAGCCGAGTCTCAGAGCACACAAACAATACACCGTGTAAATCATGTAAGTTTAGTGACTTAATGCTTCTGTGCCAGCTCCAAAGAGAAGAATCCATGAGTTGCCACAACGTAATGGGCCATATTAGGTTGCTTAGCACAGCTGTCCAACTGAGACACAGTGACTGTCTCTCCCGACTGCTTGGGAGGTTAAGGTCTGGCAGCCGTGGGTAGTACATTGTCTGAATCACTTCCCTGAACTTAAACCGAACAGTAAGCATGCACAGGCCAGAGCCCTGGAGGCTTTAGATCTTTACAGGGGCCTTTTAGCCCGGAAGAGGGATGTAACTGAAACCCCAGCAGAGAATAATCACACTGATAATTAGCAGCTGTGCAGGTGGGAGTGCGGAATGATTTTCAGTGTTATCAGAAGGCACTGTGAGGGGCTCAGTAGGCTCAGGAGAAGTGAAGAACATTGAATATGGTGACATCTGTGATTTCAGAAGGCTGGGGCTGCCTTCAAAGGGCAGGTGTCCATTCTTTCCAGCACACTGACATAGACCATGTTGTAGAGAGAAGGACATTGCAAGGAGATTGGGGTAGGAAGATACTGGTGCCTTAAGTATCAAAGGGTGGTCTTAACTTTTCACAGGAGACAGATTGCTGGTCCTGCAGTGAAAAGCTAACTCCAGCTCGATAATTCTTGAACCTTTGCAAAACTGGTGCAAGTGCAGACCATCTGTGGTCAGCATGATGTAGCTATGCACCTTCTTCCTTCTGTACAGACAGAATCCTTTTGAAGGGTCAAGGACGAAGGAAGAGAGCAGTTTAATTTCCTTCTCTGTTCCTTTCCACAAACCCAGGTGGAAATGGAAATGGGAGTAGACTACATGCACAAGAAAATGCCATTGTTCTTCAGGAGCCCTGCACTTCCCAGAACCAGTCCCTGTTTGGGCTCCCCTTCAGCCACTATGTCCCTGTTCTGCCTCTGTTGAGATTTGAAGTGAGTTGAAAGTCATAAGGCTTTAACTTGAAACAATGTATCTTCAGGAAATAAGAAAAAAATGGAGGAACTGTTGGATAATCATAGACATTTTAATAAACCTGGGTGATAGAGGGTTATGATTCTAATGCAGGTAAGAAGAGTTTGTTTTGTTACAGTGACTCAAGGCATATTCAGTGCTGATTCCCATTGTGTGCGTCACTGTAACTGTAGTCAGTGTTATGATTCAGACCAAGCTGTCCAGGCCAGTTTCCTAACAACATTCCCTTGGGTCACATCTCCAGAACTGTGTTTTCATCTGACACTGATTTGAGAGCTTTTTCAACCCCAAGGAAAGCAAGGACAAAAAGTGAACATGCAGACACTGGAACAGGTTTCCATGAAGTCCCGAGCTCTGGAAGGCTTTAGTTATTATTTAATGTTGATCACTAATTTCCTAATTGTGCATATTTTCCTTTATGTGAATGCAAATTTCTCAATATAGACTCTGATTGTAAATTTTTCCCCTTTTCAAGCAGGTGGTCTAGGAGAATCAGCAGTCACAGGAATAGTTGTGGGTGCCTTGCTTGGAGCAGGATTGCTAATGGCTTTTTACTTCTTCAGGTTAGTCTAATTCATTGAAAGGTCTGTAAACTTCTTATTCATCATCCAAACTTCTCAACTCCTGGCCGAACGTCCTTGATGGGAGACAGAGAGGTGCAAAACTAATGTGTGGTAACATTTTCACCAGAGACAGTGAACACACTTGATTGTCCTTTTGTGTTTATCCAAATAATTTTATTGACTTGGGTCTTCATCCTTGTAACTACTTACATCTCTAGGTAATGTTACTCATGGAAGTAATTCCAGTGAGTTCCAGACATTCACAGTTGCTTCAGTAAAATGCCTTGGCCTTGAAAGCTGCCTTTGTCTGGTGCTCCTTGCCAGCACAGTTGTGCAGGCTGTGATCTGCAAGAGATTTATATCATTTGCATGGTATTGAATGGAATTGTACTACAGAACAGAAAGAGATTTCTGTTTTGGTGTAAAAGAGCATTTGGATTCCAAAGCTGTGCATTTAACTTAATAAGCTAAGGTCAGTGCAGGGTGATCAGTGTTTTATTCGTTTAAGTGAAGTAATTCTTACACTGGTAGTCAGCAAATGTAAAGTCCTGATAATTGATCCTATACTGATGGAATAAATTAGTTATACATGTTCAGCACCTTATATGGTAATTTATCCTCCTGCTATGGGAAAGCCAGATAGGAGAACAGAATGAACCTTTGCATACAAGAATCAAATAATTCTATCCAATAAAAAGTAACTGTTTATAAAAAATGTTAACAAATAAAACAGGCAAAGCCTGCTTCAGTTCACCATGACATTTTCAGGGTTTCAAAGAACCAGGCTTATTCATCAGGTACTTACAACTGAAATTCTGCAGGGTGATTTTATTCTTGCATGTATTCAGTGCTTATTTAGTATGTTTTTTGGGTTTGAGATAACATTAAGTTGGCTTGGACTGAAGAAAGAGGATCTTTAAAAAAAAAGAGAACAAAAATCTGTCTTTATATCTTATATCATCAGAGGTACTTGCACCTTACATAGATTCTCAACCAGAGATGACAGTTATTAGGCATCGGTTGTTGTCCCATTGCTGATATTGGAAGGGAATTGATATGTGAGGACAAGAAATAACAAATATACTGGGCTAGTATAAAGCTATGCAAAGTATCATTGTAAGAACAGAACCTTAAACTCATATGGACTGGAAATCCATGTGAGCAAAGGTGTGTGTTTGTAAAAGTAGATGTAATGCACCTGAGCTCAACACCCAGTCTTGTTATGTATGGTCAGAGGGGAGAAATGACCACTCTTCTTCTGTGCAGTTCTCATCTTCATGTAAAATCTAAACCAGGTCTCTTAGAAGTGCCTGTTTCTCATTTTACTGAAGAAAGTTGTGGGTGTTGTCAGATAGATTTGTGTGTTGGAGATGTCTAGAGACCCATGGGTGAATTTTACTCTGGAGATATGATTGCAGTTGCTCAAAGCAGGAGCAGGGACAACCTTCTTAATCCACCATTAGAAAAAATATTTGAAACCTGAAAAATCAGGGTGGGTCAGATTTTCAGAAACTGTAGGTTTAGCAATTGTGTGCCTGGAAGTAATTTGTACTTGCAGCTTCTGTACCTTTTAAACTGCGAGAGTACCCTTCTGATTACCTTTCATTTGAATCTGTAATTGATACAAACAAGTACACAAATATGGTTTTGAGTGTGCATGCAAGCTGCTAAAAGGTCTGGGGAGTAGTTCTGATAGATAGCCTTGACCAAATTTTAACTTAAACTCTTGTATATCTAAAATGTGGACCTGTCCTTATGCATGAGCTACTACTGTACATGCTCTGATCTATGGAAGGATCTGACTTGAACATACATGAAGAAAGTAAACAACACAGCTTTTTCAAATTATTTTGGAGCTTACTGATACAGACACAAGTATTGAGGGAATATTTTCTGAACTTCTTGCCACTTTCAATTCAGTCATGCTGCTTGAATCAGAACTTTGGTGTTATGAAAATTTTCCTTCCACTGCTGCATACCTAGCTGTGACTCCTGCTACCTGTGCGGTTGGAACAGGGTTTTCCTTGGAATACAAGGTTTTTGCCATGCACCTCCACCAGCAGTACAAGCACATGGGGCTGGACTAATGCCCTTCTGAAAATTTTGTCCTGGAACTGAGTAGAAGGATAAACACATAAAATATAAACGTGAATCATCTGATGATTTTTGAGGGGAGATTTGGGTACTAAAGGGGAAACTAAAAGGCAGTCAAAGGTTTGTTTGACATACAAAGTAACAGCAGAATTCTTCAAAAGGCCCTAGAGGAAGATACACAGGAAGAGCTGTGTCTGATACATGAGCATTTGTGTTTATTTCTTATCTGTCTTCTACATCGCTCTTCTTAATTCATCATGTTACCTCCTCTGACATTACAAACGTAGTAGCTTTCTCAGAGGGAAATGGGAAGATTAGTTAATTAATACATAGTTTCAGTGAGAAATGCAGCTGAATAGTCAGATCTGTTGTTTGAACTCTCCAGAATGTTCCCCCCCAACCCAGACCACTGAAAAGAAATTTGGCTTTGATCAATAGAAAGCAGTGATTTGACACAGTTCACATGACACTTCACAAAACTCCTAATTACTTAGATCAGAAATTTTCAAAGAAGCAAATGTCCTTGCCTTAGTGCTTTGAGACTGCCATGTAGAAGTTAACAGGCATTCTTGAGCCCGGGTAAAATGTTCTGAGGCAAACTACTTTAATCTTTGACCAGGGTTTCACATTCTGTCACATTTCATTTTTCAAATGGCACCCAGCTGTCCCCTACAGGCATTCTTCATAAGGGAAGTCTGTTAGCCTGTAGCTGGAGAAGGATTTCTCATTCTGTTCCTCTCCTTTCATGCAGAAAGAAATACAGAATTACTATTGAGAGACGAACTCGACAGGAGGATTGTAACATGGGGAAGCATCGGCAGTTACGTGAAGACTCCATTAGATCGCATTTTTCTGCTGCATAAAGAAGATGAAAAAGAATCCCATTCTTCCTAGGGAAAAGAAAGAATTAGAGAAAAGGACACAACCAAAGACATCAGTATAAAAAGAAGAGGCTCTTGAAGAACTTACTCTTTTAAGCAGTAATTTTGTCTTAATTTCTTTCAGAAGCTCAGGAATGATTTACTAATCACGTTATGCCACATGGCCTTTCATCTCATGAGAAAAAAATATTATGCAGTTTGGTGTTATAGGATGTACTTAATATGTAAAGACAGTATTTCCTAAGGCTTATATTAAGGCTAGCAGATCTTGGTTTAGTTGATGGGGAATGCCTCTTTTTATTCCTTTTTTTTTTTTTTTTTTTTTTAGCTTCTACCAACTCCTTCCATATTTGCATCTCACCCATGGGTATCAAATATGGTTTCTGAGGCACAGGTGCTGGTTGCTGTCAAAAGGAAAAAAGGGATTTGTTTGGGGTATGATCCTGCATCACTGAATCACTAACATTGATAACAGGGGATATGATATTTGGTGTACGGGCCTTAGTTCTGGGTGGAACTGGCACTTGGTTGTAATTAATTACACTGAGAAAGTCAGGCAGGTGGAAATACACAAACCATTATTTCCTTGTTTTTCTGTGGTGCCACAGCCAAAAGCACTGTTTCTCCCTCCTAGCTGGTGGAACTTAAGAAAAACTCCAGTGAAGGTTGAGGAGTTTCTCATGCGTGAAACAGTGACAGAGAAGATAATCATGTCTCTGGAGAGGACTGATTAATTTCTCATTCTTATATGTGCTTTGTCACACTCTTTTTTGTCCACTGCCATGACTTTGAGGGGCAGATTTAGTCCATGTCAAGCCTGCTCCTGTCCCCAGTGAAGTCAATGGCAAAATCCCATTAACTTCAGTGGGCACAGGACTGCATCCATAACTGTAAATATGAAAGTGTTTGTATAGCTGATGCAATTCAAAAGGGGATTTTTTTTGTGTGTGTAAAAATGACATTCCATGCTACCATTTTATTTTTTAGTATATTTTTAATCTTGTATTTTTCTATTAAATATCTATTTTTGCTTTGGTAGGATTAAAGATTAAGGAAGAGGATGTTTTGAAGACATATTTTTTATGACAGGAGTAATACGCAGGGAAAGTCAACAGCTGTAAATACATTTTAGAACCAGTATTTAGGGGAGGAGAAATGACTTTGTGGATGGTAATAGAACTTTTCCCCCACTTTTTTCTCCAGACATGTGCAACATTCGAATGCCTAAACAACACAAATGCAGTTATGGAGTTGTCTATGTGATGATCACCCTGATGCTGTAAATAATGCATTTTTCATGGGTTAAAGAGTCGTATAGAAGTCAGTGAGATTTATCTATGTGTATACAATTAAGCACCTAAGGAACTACCTTCAGGAGTTGTGTGTTAAAACACTATTTGAGGCTGACTTTAATCCTGCTGCCATCAGTATCGCTGGAAATTTTGCCATTTATTGTACCAAGAGCAAAACTAAATCTGTGTTGAATTAGCTACTGACAGGTTATTTTATACTAGACAAGGGACAGCTTTGCACTTTCTAGTCAACAAATGCAAATGAACAGTACCTACTGTAAATGTGGTGAAGAAGACCCATGAAAGTATTGTTGGGATACAGAGCTATGAATATGGTTCTAAGAGTCCATGAAATATTTTGGTTTATTCTATTCTTATTTTATAAGTAAAGCTTTCTGGTTTCAGCAGTTCCAATCAGACATGAAAGTTAATCTCAAAACTGGCTCTGAAGCCTGATAACTTCTAGGCCCTGAAAAGCCAGACTACCAATTCTGAGAAAGCTCTTTGGGATACCTTGGAGTGAAGAGCAAAAACTTGCAGTGTCTGCTCTCTGTCACCTTTTTTTTTTTTTTTGTTGTTGGACATGTTTTTTTCCTTATATTTTACTTTATTCTTAGCATATGGAAGGTTCATCACCTGCCCTGGTGATACACTGTCCTATGTCCCAGGCAACCAGAGGGCAAAGCTTCGTGACTGTCAGAGCAGTTCCAGTACAGGAAGTCGATTTCCAACTCCCATCTCCCAGTCTGGGCCTGTGCGACTTCTGCAAAGTTGCTTTAGCCAAAGCTGCACTGATCAGTGGTCAGTTTCCTGAAATATTCTCCTTATTTCATGGGCATGAAAGAAGAGTGGTATTCTTTCTATCAGGAGCACCAGAAGTAAGCTAGAGCAGTATTCGTACTGTTATGGACTTGGGGAGGAAAAAGGACTTCCTGATTAGTTTCTGGATTTTTTTTTTTCCCTAAGCAGTAGAGTTCGTCTAGCTTCTGGGCATGCTTAAGGTCTGGGATTTTTTTTAGATACTTTCCAAAGCAGTTTTGATCTACTTCTGATTTTGCAAATAGGCCTTCCAGTACTTTGACTTTCTTTTACCCATTTAACTACTCTGCCACAGAAAAAAAGGCATGGAAAATTTTCAAATGTAGAAAGAAAAGAGGGTATGATTTGAAGCATAAGCTTTTTTGGAAATTATTTTTGTAGTGACTCGCTTTGCAGTATGAACTACTACTCAAACATTGTCTAGTTTGGAATCAAGACAGTTGTGTAAACATGCGTTTTTCCTGTGCCATGCACAGTTGAGTCGCACCAGAAGACAGGAGATCTGGCTGGGACAATAAATTCTTACGACAGTTTACTTATTATGATACCTATTAAAAAAAAGATATAGTGAAAGGTCACTTTTTGCTTAAAACAATATTAATTCTGATCCTTTAAAACCCTTATGTAGGGTTTTAAATCATGACCTTGGGAAGCATTTCTGCAAGATGTCTGTCGGTGGGATGCTGACCTAGGCTTAGGACCTGTGCATCCCTGCACCTCCCAAGAAAGGTGAACCTTCTTTGCATCTCAGAGCATTTTAGATCAATGAGCTTTAATGTTTGCAAATTGATGCACACAAACATAAGCATTTTTCCCATGAAAGTGTGGAGATCATTTTAGACATTTCACGTAAGTAGATTCCTCCATAGCAGAAATAAACTTGCTCTTCTTAGTTGCCTTTCACAGGCCTCTTGCTATTAGTTCTCAAGTCTTCCATGGACCATAGATCAGAAGCTGCTGTGAGTTTAGATAATTCAGCAGAGAGATTCTTTACTGGCTAATGGATTTTTCCTTTCTGGTTCGTCTGCATTACCTCAATGCCACAATGTTTAGGCTCCAAACTCTGTAAGGGAATGTCTAATCAAAATAAAAATAATTGATTATCAAAAAAAAGGTTTCAAAACCTTCATTTCAAAACCTTCAACAAATTGCCCATATTACAAACATACATCTGTATTACAGAGAAGCGCAAGGACACCCTTAACTCAGCTAAGCACTTCAGAACACAAAGTATGCTCAACTTCAGCTTCTAAGTGCTTTGCTCACTTGGGACCAAAGGGTATGGTATGATCCTTGATGTGGCTGAACCAAAGGGAGATTTGCCAGGTGTCTGAATTTAAGTAAGGCTGGCTGTGTGTTGCTAAATCTTGGGAGTTGTGCCTGTTAAATTGAAATTGAACTAGTGGCCTCATACTCTGTCAAAGTTAGACAAATTCTGCTAATTTAGTATTTATTAAAATCACTGAACAGTGGTCAGCATAATATCAGGAATCCTCTTCCTGAGGGTTCTGCGGACAGTTTTCCTGCCTTTTTGCTCTTGTAACTCCAACACCCAGGCTTCTACTGCAAGTGATAAAGATGAAGTAGAACTTTCAAAAGTATCCATGGTTTAGTTTCCTGAAACCCACAGCTTCAGAGTCAGATATCTAGGTGCTTTGTCCTGGGCCACTGGTAGTTCTGAAACTTTTGTTGAATATGGTTCTAAGAGTTTGTGTGTTCTGAGTTGTCTGACTACCACCATCACCGGTTAATTACCAGTTTCTGCTCTTGTGTGCTTCATTGAAGACCACACCCAGCTGAGCTCTGAAAACATTGTCTTTGCTAAAACTTAAAATTGAGTGTAATTGAGAGCACCTTGGAAGATTGTAGCCAGAATTCGGTTTGTTAAAGAGTTGTATTAATTAATTTCTGAAAATAAACCATGTTGATCTATTTTCAATTTGTTCTTAAGCAATTCACCATTGTATTATTGGAAGTATTTTGTTGGGGTTTTTCAGTTAAAAGTTATTAAGGTGTAGCTAATGCTTGGAAAACATTTGTGCTGGACAAAATAAAGAGTGTTCTCCCTGACTACATGTTTTACTGGGAGGTTGATCTCTGATTCATTTTTTGGCTTAGAAATGCAATCACACATTAAGCTGACAGAAAACTCCTCTTACTGATTCAGTGGAAGTAAATTCGGGCCCTCAATGAGTGTCCTCAGGCTTGAAGCAGTTCAGAGTGAGTTTCTCAGCTTTTCTCTAGAACAGGCTGCATCAGCCTTAGCTGACCTTGGCTCCAGTGATGTTTTCACCTCATGAATGCCATAATGCTCCTGGAAAGCCAAGAATAGACATCAAAGACAGGAAGCTAATAGTCGTGGTCATAAATTTCTTTGGCAATTCAGTCCACCTTTTCCGAAGCTCAAGACAGTTCCACATCCTTCACTGCCCTCCTCTGTGCTTCAGAGTGTAGCCATGTGGGCATTCTGGCTCTTTCAGTAAAGCAGTTAAGGTTATTTTTCCTCATTTTCTCTAAGAGTAGAATGAACAGTCTTTAATTACCCATTTCTTTTCACAGTCTTTTGTCTAGGTTCAGAAGTACTTTGAAAAGAAGTGAGCCATTTTGCATCATTTAGTCAGAAATGCTCCTTCACTGAGAGTGTTGGCTTTTGTGTAATTTCAGATATGGTTTGTTGCTGAGCACTGCTTAGCTGTCAACACACAAGTGTTGGCCCATAGCCACGCCAGCCACTATCAGAGTTTTAGACCTGGAACTCCCTGTTGAGGTTTTTTTTAATTCTTGTTGTTGCTACAAAATTATGTCAAGACTAGGAACCACCTTCCCCACAGCAGGGCACATGGGAACAGAAATACCAGTTTCTAATGGTTTATTGCCTTTTCTGTTGGTTAGCAGCATGCCCTAGTAACTCACCTCACAACAGTGAGCTGTAAAGGGACTAATTTCAAAGCGCATATTTTGTAGGAGTCAGTTTTAGCCCGTTTTAGAAACAAAGAAACACAGGCATTGCTCTTGGAATGTATTTTTAAGGACATCCTGGGGAAAAGTTTTCCTTCCAAATATGTTGTGTGTGTGTCACCTCTCCTACCCCCACTTTTCTTCTCACTGTTGAAAGCACAAAAAGATTTGTGTGTGTGTGAAACCTTCCAAGTGGAAGAATGGAAGAGTTTGCACTGTGCATATCCCTGCTTAGTGGTAGAAATTAATTCAGATGGCTTGAGGGCTGAATTGTTTTCCATTTGCGATACCTTATAACATCTGAGCTCTGAGACTGATGAGAAATGGTTGTTGAAATTAAAACAAATAGCTGTTTGTGAGAGACCTCAGACCTGGCTGTCAGCAGGGTCAGCAAGCTGTGCAGCAGACATTGACAGTGTCTGTTCTCTTCTAAAGAATAATAGCAAAAAGCCTGAGAAGCCTGAGCACTGTGGTTTGCTCCTGTGAAGCAAAAGTCTGTCATAAATGCCGCTCCCCCTTTATCTCACACACAGAGGAAGAAAGGAAAAAGGTTAATGTTGGACTTTGTATGGAGTTGCTGGTTTTGATCAAGAAGATAAGGGTGCCACAGTTTTGAGGCTTTCTTGGGTGTAATCGTTCCAGTGTGTCACTATATAGACTTCCATTATGCCATTACTTCTCCCAGAATTTACCTTTTAGGAGGTACCAACTGACTAACTGACATAAAACAAATTTACAGCCAAAAAAAAAAACAAACACCCCCCCCCAAAAAAAACCCACAAAAAACAAAACACCAAAAAAAACAAAAGAAAAAAAAGAAACCACCAAAAAAACCCCAGAAAAACCACCCTAGTAAAAAGGAGAAGCTTACCATTCCCTCAAAATCTCTTACTAACCACTAAATTAATATTCTTCATCAAAGACAAAGTACTCTGAATAACCTGGCACATACAATTTGTATGTTAAGCTGTATTCAGAAGTGTTAGGTGGATTCATTAGATGAAAAATCTTTGGAAGGTTGAAATCCACTCTGTGTGAACTGGTCCTTGGTATTTCTGTCATGTGGATGTTTCTAGAGGACACCTTAGCAAGCAACAAAAATGTATCAAAATCAGTATTAAAAAAAAAAAAATTGAGGGTTTATTTTGTAGTGTCAACTTATATGCCCCCCATGCCCCAACTATGAACAGAAGTTTCGCTGATGCTGTGCATTAGCAGCAGGCACAAAGATCTCTGATGTGTTGTTTCCTACTTGACCGTCGTCTGGACTTCTCTTTCTCTCAGAAAAGAGAGTCTTTACTGTGCAGGTCTGAAAGTACTGAGAAAACTTGGACAGGCAGGATGCAGGCAATGTGCAGAATTTGCTGTGTTTCTTGTGCATAGGGTGTAACAATCAAAAACTAACAGGACTCAGGATAGACGCTCTGGACAGGAACTTTGTCCCCTTTTCTACAGTAATGCTGTTCCGTATTAATGGAAAAATACTGGACAACAGAGAAACCAAGTACCAGTTGAGCAGAAAACAAATGGAAAGCTGCACAGTATATTGTACTGATGTAAGTAGAACTATCTGCATATAATGTGATTTTATTTATTGTTTTTGTGTAGAGGAGCGTGTGTATTCATGACTGTGGATATAACCTTTGTTTATTTGTGTAATGTATTTTATTTCTTCTATGACTTCTTTATTTCTTCTATGACTTGGTCATTTA
Organism: Cettia cetti; assembly: GCA_013401135.1. Taxonomy (NCBI): domain Eukaryota; kingdom Metazoa; phylum Chordata; class Aves; order Passeriformes; family Sylviidae; genus Cettia; species Cettia cetti. The sequence continues at coordinate 46,345 of VZUI01037155.1, read as the reverse complement.
AAATATCTACTGGTGTCCTTTGACTTTTTTTTCTGCCTATTTTCTTTCACACTTTTTAAAAATGCAAGAATATCACATAACCTAAATTGTAACAAAATGTTTCCATTAAAGACATAGGAATGTGTTATCACTCTTTCTGTGGTGTCTTTTGTCACCTATTTACCACATACTTGGTCCGTTCCACGTAAGAGGGTAATGTCTGATGGTACGGAGTTAATAACAGGAGGGTTATTCTTGGTCTAAGAAACTGTATAAGCCACTGATTCTAATAATACTTAGCAACTGATTAAATCAGGAATCAATCTAGCCTTTCCGTGGGAAGAAAGCTCATCCTTTATATTTTAATATCTGGGAAAGATTTTAGTCAATGGAACTCCAAATGAACTTTGAATATTTTTGTATTTATTCTCAGTTGTCTAGAAATTCAAGTAGTTATGAACCAAACTATTGAAATATATTGAAACCTTAACTAGCAAGTATTAATTTTTATAGCCTGCAGAGGGGCAAAACACATATTCCACTAAGCTACAAGTTCACTTCTTAGCAGCAATCTTATCAAATTTGGGGAGTTTGATTCTGTTTCTTTCCTGTGTTATTAAATACAGTCCTCACATTATCCTGTTTTGTCTAGCCTTCTGCTTTATGTATGCTTGTGTCTGTTGGAGCAATGTTGCCAGATTTAAGGTCTGTGCTTGAGAGTATGCCAGGCCTTTATAATCTGAAATAACTGGAAATGAGTGTGAGGAAGAAATCTCTGATCACACTTGCATCAGAACTTGAAGTATTAAGAATTCACTGGAGAGTTGATGGAGAGATAAAAAGATCCTCTAGATTAACTCTCTAGATTAACTATGGACCTTTCTACAGCCCAGCAAAGAAAAAAAAACCAGAGTAAAAATACAGATTTGGAGAGGCCCGTTCAGTTAGGAGAGGGTTGAACTAATGTCCTAGCAGCAGTGCCTTTCACTGGTAAATCTCTAAATATGTCACTACATTTAATTAACTCAATGCTGAAAAAAATACCAATTTTTACAGCTGATTAAAAGTCCAAAGGTATTAATCTTCTGAAATCTTAGAAGATATTCCCAATATTTGTTATAATCAAGCTTATTTTAGGTCTGCCTCCTTATAGATACACTTGTATACATATTTTACAAATGAAAATTACTATTTCTCCTGCTTTTGCTTGATGGTTATGCTTTTATGTCTTCATCCCATTACAGACAAGAATTCTTTGGAAGTACTTAAAATTTTCCAGTATTTCTATATAAAGCATTGTAGAAAAATTGTACAAATAGCCTTTTGTGTTCTAGATAACTGCAGTAACCATTAAAGGTGTTTTGTGAACAAAAATGGATATTTTACATGACTCGTCTCCAGTCTCTTCTTGCAATTTAAGATTCAGGTCAGGATGAGCTAGAGATAAGTTTACTAATATTTGCTAATATTCTAAATTTTCTAGAACTGAGAGTAGTAGTGGTTAATGCTGTAACCCTGCTATATTGCAGGGACATATCTTCAGGGAAGACAGCAGGAAGATGCACTTTTGGCATCTTGCCTTCTTTGACAGAAATTGAAAAAAGTCTCAGCTTTTCTAAAAGAAGTTTTCACTCAGGCCTGGGAATATTTTCATTCAGGCATGAGAGATCAGTGACTGAATTTATGTTCAGTGTATGACCCTCAGGCCAACATGTCACTGCCTTCACAGGACTCTCTTCAACTGTCACTAGATTGAATTTTATTTTTTTTTAATAGCTTGTCCTTCAAAATAAATGCTTGAGATACATACATCAAAGTTTATGAAACTGTTCATTCAAATGTGTCAGGGATCCCTTTGTCAGAGAGCATCAGCCAGTCTGACAGGTAAAAATGTCATTTGGTGAAATTACTTAAGGCAATTGATCTTCAGTGGTAGCAACTTACAGATATCATTTTAGATATCCTGAAACCTAGCTGGACACATTTTTGTGGCTTCTTTAGGAAACTATTTCTTGAGGAACGTTCATCACATTTCTGAAAAATTGTGGCATTTGAGCCAAATCTTGGTCTTGAATCTCAGCCAATGTTTTCTTGAATTGAAAGAGCACTGCCAATAAAAAGTAATTGTACAACTGACAGAACCTCTTTTCTTTCCTCCTAGGAATAACCGTAATTTACAGTCTGTAAAGCCTGTATAAGTCAAAAAAGGTCTCCCTGCCTACATATGCTACTCTTGGTAAGTCTTCCTATGTCATTTTAGGGTTGATTTGATGATCTTTAGTCTTCTGCCTCAGGAAAAAATAACCATATTCCCCCGTTCTATAAGTAAGGACTCTACCCAGTTAATTGTTCTGGCAGCGTGGCAGTTTATTATCAGTGTCAATTACTTCTTGACACAGCCATTTAATTTAGACAATAAATCCCTGCTTTCAGGTTTTTGATACCTGTGTATATAGTTCAAAAATAAGCAGATGGCAAAAATTGTAAACATGTATTTATAATTGTCAGGACAGGAGATGTAGGAAGCTCATGTATATGTAAGCTTTGGTTTTCTTTCACCTGTATTTCTGTGGTATGAAAACAGACCAGGCCCCCAGCTACCCACTACAGGAGCACCTCCAAAGGCCAACAACCACCACCATGCTGCCTGTAAGACAAGCTTCCCCTTTTGGTGTCTAGCAGGCTAAAACCACACTTGGACCATATAAAGCACATAGGAAAAGTGGTGCTTACGCTTCTTCCTCCTGTCTTGCTTGGTGTTAGAGCAGTGGTGGCGTGACTGGAGGAAAACCAGCATCCTGTATTTGGATGAGGTGTAGAACTGCAGCCTTCCTGCCTCCTAAGAGAAAAAAACATGCTATTTGTACAACAGTGTGTACTCAATTTACTGTTGCATAAAAAAATGAGAATGCCTCAGGTAAAGGCATTTTAAAATAATTTTCCCGTAATCTGAATGCCTAGACTGCCAGACTACAGCAATATTTCTCACTTTTTATTTCTCTTGCTGTAGCACAACATTTTTTATTGTTATTTAACCTTCAAAGGGGAAGAGTGAGAAGACAGGCTTCACTGTAGCACAGAGGCCATTTTGACAGCAACATGGATTTAAATCCCTCTTCAACCCTTACAGAAGAAAGGTATGATCTGGCACTTACTGCAGCCCTGGTAACTATTATTTGTTAAAATGACAGTATTAGGAGCAGTCCCTCTGACTGCAACTTAATGTGTCCTGGCCAAGTCAGATGCCTGAATCAAGGACTGGAATAATGTCTCTGACATCTGAAGAGGGATGCTCCCGTAATGAAGAATTTCAGGTAGTGAGACGGTCCTGACAACACTGTCTGTCACTGGTCTTGCACACATGTATAATATGCCCCTGCTAAACAGGATTGCCAGTAACCATTAAGCTGGACTTTTGCTTGGACATCCTTAGAGCATGGAGTACCCTGAGACTCCTCTGCAGTATTTGGCTCCATGTGCAGGATGGAGGGTCCAGAGGAAGAATTCACAGCTCCTGACTAAATCCAGCTGTGCAAGATTTCTTCAGAACAAATGAAGGGATCCTGCTTTCTCGCGTCTGATTACTGCAGAGTTTTGTGGGATATCAATTGAAATAACAGCTTAAGAAATACCTTCCTTTCTTAAGAAAAAATACTTTAAAAAGTATCTCTTTTGCTAAGACATCAAAGAAAGCAGTGCAATAAAACAGATTGATAAACACCTCAATTAGGTAAAGGAGTACAAAAAGCACAGCAACACCCTTGATGAATACTGGAAATTAAACTGGAGGACTTAGGCTACTGGCTAATGTTGAGAAAAAGGCATTTTGTAGATTGAGGAGATGAGGGCTTCAGTCTTTGTTCTCAGATTTTCCAGAGCAGGGGACTGGCCAGTATCCAACATTCTACCCTTCTGGGATAGAGAGAAATGGGGCTTTCCACTAGGTCCTGGGCAGTTTCAGGGAAGAAATAACAGAGCCTGTCAGGAAGGCACCGAAAAGTTTAAAGAATGTGGAGAAGTCTCTGGCTTTTTGCATGCCTTCTTAAACAGATGTAAACCTCAGAACCACCTGGGATTCACCCAGCACCAGTTACAAATATGAATAACGGAGTAAAGACATCAAACAAAGGAAAATGCAAGCTATGTATCAGGAAAAAATGCATAAGAGTGTGATCTCTTAGTGCTCATGCACTCCTCCCAAAGGAGGTGAAGGTAGAATTTCTGTTGCTCAAAGCATTAAAACCCCAGGCCCTGGGGAATGTGCTGCAGGAACAATCCCACACTAACTGGAGGGATGAGGTGATTTAATGGGTGGTCATTTCCACCTTCAAATCTCTTTTATGTACATGCCAAGGTGCCTTTAGTGACAAGCTGCAGTTCAACGCCAGAGCTGAAAGCAGCCTGGACATAGCTTGGGAGAGTGTTTCAGAAGTAGACAGGAAAGGAGGTATAGAAAGAGGGGTGGGGGTGTTAATTTAACTGAGACAAGCCAAAATGCATAAAAATTTTCCAGTTCAGTTTGGGATGGGAACTGAGGCTGAAATGAAGAAAGAGTGGTTAAGTGATCCCATCATCCCTTAAATATTTATAGACATATGTCGCATGCCAGTGGCAAATATGTTAAAGTGTCATTAATATTTCTTTCTTAGTCAAGGCCTGACAAATTAATACAGATATTAAAGAGTTTCTGCCTTGGACACAGATACCACTGTCTGTAACCCCTCACCTGGGTCTGACCAGGGGAAATTCTTTCTCTGCCTGAGCTGTAGCTGAAACAAAATTTTCCATCGGCACCAGCACCAAACACTTAATTTCCTCCTCCCTACAACTCCGCCTTCTCTGCCAAGGAAATAGAAATGAAAGAGAAATAACCTTTCCTAATCGTGAATGTCTGCATAAGAGATTATGTTTTATTTCACTCCTTTACGTTTTCAGTTGTTTCTATATTCTCTCCTTTCATTACTTCTTTTCGCTTTGTTATTTTTTCTTTTGTTTTCTTCATCACCCTCTCCAATCCCTCTACTCCACACCTAACATATGCCCTTCCTTCTGCCTGCCAGTTTTTCTAAGTGCTTTCTTTCTCTCTCTTTAATGCCATTAAAAATATATATATATTGACGTACTTTAAAAAGCCCCTATGGATTGTATACTCCTGGACAAAATGGTCCAGCCAAGCTGGAAGCCTGACACAACAAATCTCAGTCCCAGGGGTCTTTCTACAGTGTCCCCCAGGCTGTGCTGAGGGGTGCTGCATCCTGCTCCTTTGTCACTGGCCTGCTCTCAGTGTTGCTCTACCCCCTTAACTGCAGCAGGGGCAGATACTGAGAGACTCTGCTTCTGTGGGACTCTGATTTTATTTCTGGCTCACAGCAGAAATAAAACTTAACTACAAACAACTCCAGTCCTTCAGGGAACATTGTTCTGTCACCTGTCCATTCATGGATATCAGACAGTGTCATGATTTTTTTCTTTCTCCTATGAAAAACAACACAACTTTCCTTTGGATACTTTGTTTTTTGATTTATTTTTACTATATATAAGTGGTTTTGCTCTGATTTCTCATACTGTAAGAATGACCAAAATCCAATTGCAATATAGCAGCCTTCAATCCCATACAGACCACCTGTTGGAGATAAAGTTTGTTGTTTGTCAAACAAATATCATTTGGAGACTCTGTCCTGCTAGAACATGATGTACCTAACTTGGCAGACTAATGTTAACAGGATAGTGCCATCACAGAGGGAGGAGGCAAACACACACCCCTACACAGCCCATGGTGCCAGCACAATTCTTCCTATCAAGCCCTATAAAATTTGAAACTGACTTTGTTATCTGGATATCTACAGCTCTGTGTTTGGGCAGCAAGGAGAACTGCACTGCAGGAGAACCCCTTCAGACTCTGGTAGTGACTGTGCCTTACACAAGGCTTCACAAGGTTAGGAAAGTCATGTGGAAACATCTACACAGCCTTGACAGTCAGCAGTGCTGCCTCCCAAAGAATGTTTTAGTCTTCTGGCTGAATGCTAGTGTGATTTTCCTTGTGGAATAAATCCTTCAGCTGAAATTCTAAGTAAGTTGATGTGACCTGTGACAGATCAGGCACCTGATGCAGCCCTTGCATTTCTGTTGTTGATTTGGGTAAATACTGAAACCAACAATGGTGCAAATGCTGTAGTTGACTTGCATCCAAATAGGGTGGTTGGGTTAAAATGCTTCCAAATGTAGCAGCCTAGGCTTTGAAAAAAAACTGGTGGTTTTAAATCTACCAGTTCAGAGGATGCCTAATTTGAGATACTTTGATGTAACTTGACTTTGTCAAAGCCTGAGAAAATCACATCTACTTTAGATTACTCCAGCAGACCCATGTATAAACAATGCATCCAAAATCACCTAATCACTTGGAAAAGAGAAGTATTAAAAAAAAAAAAAAAATAGTCAGTTCTCACATCTTCTTAAACCCCAAATCCTTAGTTACTATGTACTAAATTATTTTGGCCTTTTTTGGTAACATGTTTCTTCTCAGTAGTAGTTTCACAAATGCACATATGGGAGAAAACACTGAAATAGCTAGATAAATGTATAGGAAAATTCAAAACATTGGAAGATAAAGAAGGCCCACCAGCCCTGTGGATGTAGCAAATCCTGAGTCATAAGGTTCTAAGTCAGACTGCTTTAGAACTGCAATCTGAAGCAGGGTTTTCGATCAAACCTATCACCTTTCAGGGCTGCAGCTCTGGTTACTTTAAATGCCCACATATTTACATTACATCTACACTGCTCCAGTGCTCTGTGTTTCATGTGTTGCTTAGGCTCCCTTGTGGCTGTAAGGGTAACTGGATCCCTTCATGATTTTCAAGAAGGTTAGTATCCTAGGCAGAGGCAGGAAGCTGGGCAGTGTTGCAAAAAAAAATTGTTTCCTATTGTAGTTCTAGTTTAAAAATCAAGGTGGTCATGTTATACTACGTTGTTAGTTAAAAACTAATGTTTTTAACTGCAACTTATTAAATGTAGTCAAATTAGATTGATGCATTCTCATGCACAACACATTGTCTTCATCTGACCATGCCACATAAATATTGGAAACCCTACAAACATATATTAAGTACATAGTAGAAACAGAGTTAGGTTGTGTAGCTGTGTAGTTTTTTTCAAAATATCAATCCTAAATGCTTCACATACCACAGAAATCATTCCTCCTCCGTATACACATAGATTTGTCTCCAATAGTTGGGAAGAAAACTAGTAGTTGATAGACAACAGTATTTAATGCCAATGAGGGCTCTTTTCTCTTCCTGGAATATCCTTCTTTGCACAACTGTCTTCAGAGTTTGAAGTGTTCAGAAAAGGAAAGCCGGCTTTTAAGAATAGAAGACAAGCTTTAGAAATTTTTCAAGGTGTGATCTACCAAAATACATAAATTCTGATACAATTATTTCCACTGTCCCACCCTTAAGATATGTGTACAAGATTTCTCACAAATACTTGCATGTAAGTCTATCACAGCAAAATACATTCAAGGATGAAAAACTTTTCAATTTATGAAGCTTCTTGTTTTATTTTCTACTTATTGCCATTCTTACTCATGATTTGGTGATCACATCTGAAAAGCTTTATATGTGAGCTTGCCTGAAAAATATGCATACACTCAGTGAAAAAAGAAAACATTTCTGGGCCCTGCTCATAATAGTCTTCATATCTTGGAAAGGCTGTTACTTCTTGAACAAAAAAAAGTATTTCTGTCAGCGCATTTAAGAAAAAAAATCAGTATTTCCTGCAAGAGAAAGAGTAATTTTGCTTTTTTCTTTAAACAGCTCTGTTTTCAGGAATGGAACACATAGGAGTTACTAAAAGGTAAGGTAAAGAAGAAATGTTACCTTCAACATTATTTGCTGAGAAAGAATCAAAGGTTCAAGCAGGAGATTAGTGGCAAAGGTTTTCTGTAGTTCAAGGGCATCATTATGCTTTCCCCTATGCCTACCTGGTTTACTGAAGGAATGGGATTATGCACTCCAGTAGTTTGTTCATCAGTGGGAATTTTTGAAACAATTGTTTAGATTCAACTGTGTTTGACAGAGGGGTGGATGAGTCTTAAAGATACTTGGGGTTCAGAGATTTCATGCAAATGCTAAGTACAGGGAGGTGATAAGAGTGAGAGGCAGAGAGAAACAGCTGAAGTTCTCTGTTAATGGAAGGAATCAAAGCTGGCTTCAGCATTTATTATCTCTTTTGTCCTGGTGCTAACCAGGCCAAATCCAAGCACTGAGCTGGTGGTCAAGCAGCCATCCCAGGCTCATTTCACAATAACAGTTTTGAATGGTAGTGTAAGTTGGAGTCATTATTTTTCATTTGGCATTGAAATAAACAGAGGAAAAAGACAAGGAAAGGGAAGGATAAACATTTTTGCAAAACACATCTAAAACACTAACGAACATTAAATCATTTCTACAGGAGTTTGCAAATCAAAGGAAACAAGGAAGAAACCCTCCTAAGTTAGTTAGACTGGGAACAACTATTCTTATTTTTGTTTTACTACTACTATCTGGAATTTTCCTTCTTCCTAACTTTATCCTTTTTACCTTATGTTTAAGCCTGTGCAAAGTGTGATTTAACTCAGGAGACATGTGGAAAGTTGTCAGCTCCCAAGCATTGCCTACACTGCATAGATCTGTGTACTTTGGCAGGTTTATAGCTCAGAATCTAGCTCCCTGGAGACTTGCTGCAACTTGTAAACCCATAACGAATTTTTCAGGCCAGTTCTAAACCTAATTCATTCCCTTATGAACATAGTTTCGTTATAAGATTTTTAATAGGGATTTTCAAATAATTGTTTTTTCTTTGTCATTCTTGCAGTTTGAAAAATGGAAAAATATGTCAGATTAGATTTCTGAACCAGATCTTGATATCAAGGTGGAATTCCTTAAAATTTGGGGGTTTTTATCTGGGAAGCAGAAAAACACACAGGACAAAATATATTGCAGCATTTGTTCTTGGCTTTTTACTTGGATTTATTTCTAAGTGCACTTCTTGCCCTCTAGGTCATATGCCTGTATCAGCTGAACAGCTGGACAAAACACTTCTAGCTGTAAAGGGCAAAAAAAGTGAATCAAATAATCATTAGAAGAAACACTATATTTTATGTTTAGCAGTAGACTTCAAATAGCCTGAAATATTTTGGTGCTTTTATATGTTCTCTGCTTGGAAAACAGTGTCGTTTCATTTAATTTTCTTCTCAATCTCTTTCTCTGGCTGGCTGCAGATATTTTCAGATTACTTAATTAATCACTAACGAAGAAAAAGCATGAACTGGGCTGTATATTACAAGACCATTTAATCCTACTCTTTTATTAAGCATGAAAATAGTCCAAATTTTTCAGAGGAAAAAGAATCAGCTTCTTTTTTGACTAGAGATTGTGCATGGAACCTCACTAGTATGACAGTTTAGCTCATTAAATTACTTTGCCCTTTGTCCTAGGATTATAGCTTTTTTTTATACTTGGGTTGCTTGGCTGGATCTTTTATCTGTTCTTCACATCGGTGGCTTCCAGTCTTCCTCTCTCACTCTTTCATGTTTTTTCTCTCTCTCCATCCTGAAGGACCTTTTCTTTGTACTGTTAAAGGCACAGATACAAATTGTTTTTCTGAAAGAGTCATCAAGTCTCAATTGATTCCTGAGTACCAGTAGTAAATTGCAAATTATTTCCCTCACCATTCCAGGAGGTTCCTTCAGCACAGAGATTGGGCTTGCAATCAGTGTAAGATGTGTTTCACAGCAGGAAGAGGACACTGGAAAAGTTTAGGGACATGGTTTGTGTACAAGTTTGCTGTACTCTAACTATCCCTTGGGCTATTGGAACGAGAAAGCAAAACTCTGCAGTGCGCCTCTGTCCCTGCCCAAGGTGAGAGGAGATGGTGATTTACTGATGCAGCTGAGCCTTTTGTTGCCCTGCAGAGCTCCAGCACACCTGGAGCCCTGTCTCACTGGGACCATAAGCAGTTGTGGAATCAGCCTCTGGAGGACTGGCTGCCAAATGGTTCAAACAGCACTGTACAAAGCACATTTCTGATAAAGTATTTACATACTAGTTTGAAGTGTTTTCATGTAACCCATGCTTCCTCCTATTCAGCTCTGGTTAATTTACCATGTCCACATCCATGGTGAGTAAGAGTGTCCAGAGACAGTGTGATCTGTTTTATCAATACATGCCATTCTGTGGAAATGGGAGCAGCAATTAAAATTGAATTATGCTGCTTTTCCCCTTTCAAATCATTGATGAAAAAATAATCTACAAATATTATCTTAACCTTTTGCTAATATCACTGTGAACCCTTGGTTTAAGGTCTCTTTATTTAACTGCTTAAAAGAGGAAATGATAACAAATGTTTCAAGGAACATTGTTCCCAAAGACGTAGGAACTCTGTCTCCAAGCAAAATACTTCACCACTTCTTGTTTACAAAAGATATTTTCTGATCTTCTTTTCTGGAAAGTTTCAAAACCTGTGTTAAAGTAAAGGAGAAGCAGAGAAGCACCTCTATGAAACTCACAAATAAAATCCTTCATTTGCATTGTAGCTGGGCTGATAGAGCGATGCAAGAGAAGATTTGAAAACTACCCAACAAGGAATTTTCTCACAGGACTACACTCTGGAGTACAGCAGCACAAGGGAAATTAGTAACACTTGGCCAAGTTAAACTGCAGTTAAGTTAGAGCCTTCTCTTCTTGAGAAATACTAGCTGATGTTTCTAATAAAGATGTTTGAAACTGAATTTAATGGTGCAATGGTGAATTGAATTTAATGGTGCAAAATGCTTGGGATATTGTTAACTAAATTTACTTCTTTAATTAGGGGGGAAAACCCCTCCACATATTACGAACTGATTTTTGCACAGTGCTGGACGTTATTTTTATCCACATTCTCTCCATGAAATTGGTGGAGCTGAGTGAGAATAACATGGCGTGTGAGAGGAATCATCACTTTAATTCGACTTAGTTATCAAGGCACATCTAGGAAGCTACAGATTTGAGAGATTTTGATCACTGATCTTTAGTTTCAGAAATAATACTACTGCCATCACAGGAGAAGCAAATGCCCCATGGGCTTTCCTGTTCTAAGAAGTGCATGCTAAAAAACACAGCACTTCTAGAGGGGATAGAGCTTTTGACACCTCTAAGTATTACCAGTTGAAACAATTTTTAGGATTTATGTTGCTGACATGGAGAACGTAACCTGGCCTGCAAAATCCAGTTGCTTCCTCTGTTTTCTACAGCTGTCCTGGACAGTTGCTGAATCTGGTCCCTTATGGGATTTCTCGGTTGAATACTTTCTGACCATTGGACAGAAAGACCCTTGTTTACTTGTTTGCTTCTTTGCAATGCAAAGAGAATCTACTCTAGCAGCTAGTTTGAGGAAATCTTGTGATGGAGGCAGGAGGAAAAGTTTTAAAGAGTGTAATATTTAGCACTTTTAAAGGTAAATAAAGTTCATCAGCCAAATTCCTGACAACTCATAGTCAGTGTTAAAGACAAGACTAAGGAACATAAATTTGGGCTTTCAGTTATTTCCTTTTAAAAGAATAATTAAGTGAAGTTGATAAGATCACTCAATTGACTTGAAGCAAGGTTTCATTTTTAATTCTGGATGTGGATATTATAAGAAGTTTTATTGCTGTAGCTGGAAAAAGAAGCCAGGGAGGCTGATTCTTACTGATGAGGGGCATTATGACTTTTTTGATAGTGAGAAATGTATGCATTACTCTCGTTATAATAATAACCAGAAAGAACTCAGATTTTCCAAGGGATCTTTCATTTCACTGCATTTACCCTGTGTTCTGCAATGGTGAGATAGTTTAAAGAAAGCTGAGAAAAATCTCATCATGTAAAGCCTTCCCAAAGGAGGAATTTCTTCCAGTCTGTATAAGTTAGTGATTATTTTTTGTCCTGTGGCAAAGGATTCATACATAAACATAAGCTACAATTCCTATTTGAATTAATGCAGGTATCTGTCTGTGAAAAGACAGGATTTTTTTAATTTGGCTTCCAGAATATTTCTGTCAGATATTCCTGTGCCTTGGGTGTTTTTGAAAAGCAAATTAAACCCCATTATATAGTGAAACTGTGAAAGTGGGATGTGAAACAATTAAGAAATGGGCTCTCTGGACATTTTTTCTATGCTAAAAGACAACAGTGGTTTTAGGTGAAAGTTTCATGGTACAGTGCACACCTAACATGAAGAGTAACTAAAGGAAAGTTGCATGCTGTAAAAACCTTTTACAGCTTTTCTGAGAGAGACGCCTAAACACTGCAACAACCACAGCAAGAAGCCACAACAGTAAGTCTGTCCCAGGGCAGGTCTTCAGCCAGATTTGGAGCTTTCACAAGAGTTCATGGACATGAGGAAATGCATCTTGGTTTTTGCCAGTGCTTTGTGTTGTAAAAAAAAAATCTGTCCATCCATTCCAGGAGCAATTTTGGAGATGATTATTTCTCACATGATTTTACAGTTTTTAAATATTCCTCACTTTCATGCAAGTAGAAGGAAAATTATAGTCAGTATAGCAAGCCATGCATCAGCCTTGCCCTGATGGTGCTGCCCTTAATCAAGCTGAAGTGCAAAGCGTTTCTCATAGAAATTATTTCCTGTCTGCTGGATGTATTCCCACAGCACTATTAGAGAGATGGTATATTGCTGTAATTGAAAAAGCTTATGTTGTCCAGAAGGCTGCCTTTGTATAAATGCAACACAGAACATATTCTATCAGATAGCAGAAAATACGGAACTTAATCCAAACATGTCTGCACTGCTTTCAGCTTAAAAAAAATTCATAAATGGAAAAACTAACCTATGCTGGTTGTCCTGTGCATTATGCTGTACCCTTTTAATAACCCTGACTCCCTGACCCTTTCACAAAATCACTCTTTGATGTCTCTTATTTACCTTAAAGCATTTTGTCATTCATTCTAATCTCACCTCATTTATTTTCCTCAGTATTTCCCCTCTTTCTCATCTTCTCTAATTCCTATTTATGCAGAGTCTAATGCTGGTTTAACTCCACATATAAATACCCAAGTGTATGTCATATGCATGGAGTACATATGAGTGGCTTTCATATTTAGTGGAACTATACACAAATCATCCAGGCACCAGTTATGGTTCACAGACTTCAATGTAAAGTTGTTTATCAGACCAGTGGTGTATTCATCCATGAATACTTCAAATGCAATCTATAACAATTAAGCAGACCTGTCTGTAGGTGTATTGATCTAAATCAACACTAAACCATAGTATTTAAAAAAATCCTACCCCCTCCTCATGCAGGAATTTACAGAGTACTCATAAAAACTCTTACTCTGTTGTGAACCAAAGACCTGCCTGTCTCAGGTAGTGCAAACCTGACAATATATTTGCATATTTGCAAATGTCCTTTTTTGATAAAAAATATCTGAAGAGAAAAATTGAAGAGGTTTATGCTATATAAAAAGGGAATTTCTGCAAAGAAATCATCAAGTCACCACTTTTGCACATTCCTGAGGTTGCTGAGAGTAGCAAAATGCTTATTTTGTTCTTCCCTCTGATTTTGGTGCTTAACAACCCATTTCTGAGAGCTGGAAGGCCATGGTCCCGGAGTTTAGACACTGTGATTAGTACAGCAGCCACAGGCTCCCCTGTGCCTGAGCATAATCTTTCACTGAGCTCCATTTCATGGGCAATCTGACTTATAGTTCATGTTTTCACAGATGCACAATGGTGGAAGCAGACAGACATAGACCTTGAAAAAGGTCCAAATGTATTAATCTTTACTTCTGGTAGCACAAGTGATCTCCAAGCCCAGACACAAAATAAGACACCCATATGTATTTGCCTTTTTCAGTTTTCTCATGCTTAAGCATTCTTTTGAGTTAAATTACTCTTCTAAGGAGTTCAGCATTTTCTTCTTCCTACTGTACTTTGACTTTTCCTTCAAAGCACAGAGCTGAAGCTCTTCCCTAAACCTTTCCAAAGTGTCCACTAATGAAAAAGAGGAGTTTTTAAAGACTTTATCATGACAAGGTAACTAACTTCATTTAATTTCTCTGTCTTCAGGCTCTCAGACATGTAGTAGTAGTTTGTCCTGAGCAACAGTTCTCTGCAATGCCATTTGAATGCACAATCATCAAAAACTTTAATATATTGTCATTATCTTCTATTATTATCCCTGTAAAAAGTGCAAAATTCTTTCTTGGCATTACTGCTGAGATTTAATCTTGTAGGAAGGCAAAGGACAGCAGCAAAAGAAGTCAAGCTTCACCTCTAAAATAGATGTTGCAAGCTGACCAAGTAATGTGCATATGAAAATCTCATTTCACATGGACATTTTCAGTGACCTTTCTTGCTACCGTATTGCAGAAGTAATACTCCACAATAAATGCGTCCACATGGCTGGCTGTTTCCCACTTAATTTCTATAACAATGGCATAAAGACAGCAGGGGCCTATTCTGGGCAGGAATCCTGTGCTGTTTTTTCCAGAGCTAGCTGTTTGTGTTCTGGATCCTCTCTTGCAACGTGTTGTGATTGCACTGCAGAGCCAGCTGGAATCAGCCAGAACTGCAGGACTTGTGGTCAAACTACACATTTGCACTGATTCATCTTCTTTTGGTGAACCAAAGCATTTTCAAGTTGCCATCAGGGGTCTATTCATTTTACCCTGGCCCTAGGAGCCTCTCAAACAAAATAGTTGTGTTCTCCATACTGAATGAATTTGTATGTGGAAAGTAGACAGGATTCTGACAGGTCATTAAGCAATTCAAATAAGGCAATGGCATCAGGAGGAAGATGGGAATACTTAGCAGGAATAAACAATTTCTGAAAATAAATACATTTTCTGAGCTCAGGTAAAAGATTGAACATGCTGAGGAACTGCACTGCACTGCAGATCTGTAATGTCTAGTGGGGACAATAACAATACAAGAACTGTGATTATTTCTGTTTGTGGGGTATCTGCTATGGCAATTTATCAGAAATGGCAAGGGGGCAGGAGCATGGACCATAAAATGAAAGACATGGGGGATTCCTGGTGGTATAGTAATGGCTTGTTTCCATGTGATTTATAAGCCTTAATAGCACCTGTGTGCTATTTCTTGGTGTGCCTGTGCTGCACCAAGATGAAACATTCTAAGAAACATGGTTAAACAGAAGTTTCACTGTAGGTTTTGATGGCCTGCTTGCTCAGTACCGTGGCTTCTCCAACACCACAGTCACAAGCTCATGTATCCGTTGAACAGAAAAGAGACATTGCTCCAAAATCCACATGAGATTCTTACGGTGTTTCAATTGTTGCTACTGTTTTGGAAAAAGAGACCTACCATTCCCCTTGCTCTTAAGCACAGAAAGATGCATTAGTTTTTCCTGGGAAACTACAAATTGACAGTGGAGGCAGTGGAGCAGAGTTGGAACAGGAAAAGAAAGTGCATAAGTGGCTGTTTGTGAACACTACCTCACTTGCAAGTGCCTGCTTGCTTGTTGCAGATTCATGAGAGAAAAGGAGACTATATTTCATGGAGCTGAATAGCAAGAGGTGTTCCCAGATGGCAACAGCAATGACAACAAATTCAGAGAGCATTTGGGTTCCTGCACTGAACATCACAATGAAGTGACTTTATTCATCACATGCATCATATGCATGGGAATTATGCTTTTAAGGAAAATAGAATTATTTTTCACAGAAGGGCATAGCTTTGTCAGTGGAATCCACTCTTCTTCACAATATTTTACTTTGCTGATTTGTGTGAAGCTCAATGGTTTTATCAGCCACTCACTGTGCCTTCAGCCTCAGGTACTTTGCCTTACAAGAATCAAATCAGATGTTAACAGTGTTCTTAGCAATCAATTTTTCATCAGTGGACATATAAGCTCTATATCCACTAAAAAAGAGTAAAGATCTGGGGAGAGTCCAACTTTCTAGCAGTTTCTTGATAAGTTTAGCAGCATACTGAAAACTTCCAAGCAGGCCACATACCATCCCCAGAAGCTCTGTCTGCCATTAAGTGAGCTGGAGATAGGCAGAGGAAGGTGTTGCATAGAAAACCTCCCTCCTGAGCAGACAGCGTTCTCAACAGCTCATATTTATGACTGGATTGTTTCATTGCCTGAGACTGCTTGTGGTATCTGAGAAACCAGAAGTAATAAGTGCACTTTGCAAAATCATTTGCCTCTTCATCAGCTTCAAGAGCTTCCTCTGGTTGCCTCTGCCCTCTGGGCACTATTGTAGTGCAGGTAAATGCTCTCCCATATAAGAGATCTGCTGCCCAAAGCCATCATTTGGAGTCTTAACTTTCTTTCCTCCCCAGTAACATATCATCTGTTTTCACTTTCTTCTGTGATTTTGATAGATTTCTGACCTATCTTATTTTTTCCGTCTCACTAGGCCAGTAGTTAGTGGATAACAACAAAACTCACCATTGGTGTATTGGCATTTTGTTTATATTGATTGTAGAAAATGGTTAAAAAAGAAAATCCCCTGTCTCTGGGTGTTAACATTACCTTGCTTAGGCTGTATTTTCTCCAGGCCAAGTTATGAATCTTTCTACCATGAACCGCATACTGTTACAGATTGTGTGAAGTAATAGTCTGGACCAATGGGAAACAGCATCTGTCTTTACAGTGTGAAGTGGGACACATCTAGAATTCAAATCATGAAGCAGCCTTGAGTGTGAGGCAAGGGGAGAGTGGATTGGGTGAGGACAGGTCTGTAATTACACCTGCATGTCTGCAGGCAGCCCTTACAGTTTTCATTATTAATATTTGGATTTAATGTTATTAGAAGAGACTCTTCACAACACAAGGAAGATTGAAGAAATGTGCACGAATGATGAACCTAGTAAACTCCTCCAAAACTGTGCTGGTAGGGAAATGCCTGTTTATGTGTTCTTGCTCTACAGTTCTGCCATTCTGTCTTGTGCACTGAAAGACAGCATCTCTTTGTTTCTTCAGAAAGCTAAAGATACACTCGCCCTCCTCAGATTTCTACACAAATGTCCTAAACATTTGGGAGAGTCACTGTGTCAACAAGAATTCCTGGATTTCAAGAGGAGCTGCTTATCATTAATAACTAGGCCATACCTTGTTAGTCTCTTTGTCATTGTCCTCCACAATCCTGGATGATGGAACAGACACACATAGAAGAATAGAAAATCTACTGTAAGTACCTGGTTAGAGAGTACTAACCCAGAAGACATCAGAGAATGGAATTATTCCCTGGAAGAGAGATACACACATGCAAAGATTAGTCAGCAAATAATTGTCAGCAAAACACAAGGAACTGGGACCTTTCTCAGTGTTGTCAGAAGAGATTACACCAACTGGTAAGTAAATTCTCAAAGAAAAACCGCAGAAAGAGTAAATGTGGTAAATAGTTTAATGCAGGCATGTCCATGGACGCTGATGGAAATTTCCCACTGCCAAACAGTGAACCAGGCAAAAATTTCTCTTAGCATTTAATATGAAGTTACTTGTCCAATATATGTGTGTAAACACTCCACAAACTGGAGCTCAGGTTCATAGGCTTTTGAAAATGCATGAAATTATGCCAACCAATAAGGTGTGAAAAATTCAATTCTAGGTATTTGTATATAGCCCTGTGTAAGTAATTGATTTTTCAGTTGGTTAGGCCAGGCTTTTTGTTTGATTTCACTTGAGCACCTAGAGGAGACACAGACTCCTCATTAACATGGAAAGAATAAA
The DNA here is from genome assembly GCA_013401135.1 of Cettia cetti. Taxonomy (NCBI): domain Eukaryota; kingdom Metazoa; phylum Chordata; class Aves; order Passeriformes; family Sylviidae; genus Cettia; species Cettia cetti. Next base: position 28,650 of record VZUI01037155.1, on the reverse strand, counting down.
TATTTCTTAGTCTTTGTACTTCAAAGACTCCTATGAATAACACAGACTATATCTTGATACAGTTAGGGTAGGAGTTAGGTTTAGCTCATCATCTATGATTCAGTTTCACTCTATTTTTAGGGAACAAATATGCTTTTAATTTTTAAAACTGTTGTGTTGTTGATGTTAAATTTGACTTATCTGTGGAGAGATGTGACAGACAGCAAATGGGGGTAGTCTTAGCTTTGGTATGTCCAGATGAGGTCTATTTTCTAAGAAAAATTTTCAAGGAACCGTTCATTCATGTTTAGGTTAGTATGTCCACATCATTTCTTCCAGGGCAAAAACACCTACAGAGATAAAATGAGTTAAACTAGCTCATACACAGATTCCACACCACTGATGTCTGTTGCAATTATAACACACAACTTCTGTTATGGAGATTTGTTGCAACACAATGAAGCTCTGACAAGGCCCCAAAAATCACACATATATTTTTATTAAAACAGCACTGCCCAGGGTGGCAAATGTAAATGTCCAGATGTACTTCAGGAAAGAAAGTGAAAAAGCAGGCACTGTTCATCTTTAGTTATGAGGAAAACATTTTCATGCATAAGGTGGCAATAATTCCAGATATGATCTCAATATTAAGGTCATGCTGGCTTTCGAGAAAAGGACTTTGCTCAACTTTGGAGTAAGTAAATCTTGGTGGTTTGGTGAAAGATTTCACATGACCATTTCTTCAATTTTCAGTTTGCCTCTATACAAAACAAAGCCTTTCACAGAAGGGTTTTGAATTGAGGCTTGTAGGTAGTTGATGGATGGAAATTTTGCAGCCTGAAATTTCCTTAAGAATTCTGTTGAGCAGACTTTTGGGAGGTGCATCATGGGAATCCAAGGTTTATGCTGATTGCAAGGCAGAAGGGATTAAGTGCTTTCCAGTCTCAGCATCGTGCCCGTGACTCAGCTCAGCTGCAGTTTTTAGGGTTTGTCTGGACATGGAACTCAAACACACATCAAAATTCTGTTGTATCTAGAGATTCTACCTAAGATTAAGTCAAATCCACACTTGCATGGCATTTAAATATAACAAATTATGAGTTGAATTGTAGATTAACTCATATGTCAAGGAAAGGATTCCTGTGAGCTTCAACCCTCATACCTGGATAACATTTGACAGAGAGGTTGTGATCATCTGATTTACAGGAGCAAAAGTATCATTGAGTTCAGTGATCTGATATACTTTTAGCAACTACAATAAGAAGCTTATTGCTTTTTATTGCAAAATTTTCATGGAAAATGCGCTCATTGATGAAGAGAGCTTGATTTCTAAGTATTGTTTGCTGAATTTGGACCAGGGAGAGCCCTAGCATCATCTAGAGTTAATCAAAGCAGTGAATTACTGGTGTGAACAAATGACCATAACCCCACAGTTTATGTTTCCATGCTGTAGGAACCTTTAAGCCTCCCTGCTGCCAGAGGCAAGTGCCAGAGCTCATGGGATAGCAGCTGTGGCTGGGGTTACCCTCTCTCCTCTTTGTTTCAAAAGCCTCAAGCCTTCTGATTTCTTCCCTCTTTGACAATGTGAGCAGCTTGATCCAAGTCAGGAATGTGTCACTTACACACTATGCAGAAAAAAGCAATACTATGCTGCTAGGAAACCTCCACTTAGCCCCAAGCCAGGAATATTACTCTTGGATCCTTGAAATTAGTAAAGTATGCCTTTAGGTTGCTGACAGGATCCCTGGACCTTGTATAATTGTTATTTATTAGTAATCCCAAAGTAAAATGTATAGGAACAGAAGTTCTTTTTGGAAGTAATGCCAGGCAGTCAAGTTTCCAGTGTACCTAGAAATTTGCTACATATTGTTCTCGGGGGAAGCATGAAAGGACTAGGATCACTCATGCCACTGATCAAAGGATCAAAAAGACCTGTTACTTCATTTTTACTGCATACAGAAGAGATTTATAATGCTATATGTATGAGGTCTTTGAATTTATAGCATGCTGAAAGCAAATTCAGACATTAATTTAAATACATGAAGATTCAACAGTGCAACTTGGAGAGATATGTCCCTCACGGACAGGTATCTATCTCTTGAAGAACAGGTGAAACTTTGAACTTTTTGGTTGGCTTCACTCCATGTTGGGGTATTCTCCAAAGTGGCCTGTGGGTCTTGGTGCCTGCTATTTCTGTATTTTCTTTTAAATGAATGGATGTTCTGATGCACATAGCATAAAATTTATATTTGCACCTAAGGCATGTGTTTCTAGGCACAGTCTGGGGTTTAGAGGACTTTGGGCTACATGCTGGAAGCAAGGCTGTTCCATGGCATGCTGCCACATCTCTTTTGATTAGGAAGCTCACAGCTGGATAACTTCTGAAAACAGGAAGGCATGACAGCAAAACTTTATTTCGATTAAATAGGTCCTATGTAAACACAGGAATTTCACTGTCATCCCTGCTCCTTATCCTCAGCAGGTTTTGCAAGGACAGACTGGCTGGGTGACAAGTGCAGTGGCCCTGTGCTTGCCACAGGTCACTGAGAGTAGGTTTCTGACCTAGCTCAGCTAGCAGCTGAAAGAAATTCTCTAAAAAGTCACAACACAGCCAGCGTTAGCAGAATTTACTATTCCTCTGTGGATCTAGTGATTTTTTAAAATTTTCATGGAGACCTAGAGGAAAGCTTTCAACAGCTGAATTGTCTCAGACACAGAACATTTGCCACCTCCCCTTACTGCCAGTGGTTTGGGAGACAACAAAATGACTGCCCTGTCACCCCACAGCATGTGAGAAGGACAAGTGGAGTGAAGCACAGGACAACAAGGGAGGAGACAGCAAAGAGTGAGAGCTGGAAGATGTTATGGGTCAGAGTGGGACACTGAGGCTGGGCTGACAGTGTGTGGAGGAAGGCCACTCCTTCAGAAACTGTGAGTAGCTGTTCAAGGCTAAATTTTAATCTTAGAAGCCAGAGGAAGTACCATCCCCCTTAAGCTCACCTGAACAACCCTGAAAGTTTAATTTAGTGTATCAACAGTGATTTTTGATGTATGCTTCTGTTTGTTGGGGGCCTGGCTGAGGCCAGTGAGCAGTGCCATTTTAAATGCTGGCGGCTGCTGACTAACGAAGTGTGATTCTTCTGAATTACTTTTGGTGTATTTCAAATATTATGAAAAAACCTCAAAGATGACTTTGGAATTGAAAAGAGGTATGTTCTTTCCTAGTTTCTGGTGAAAGAAGTCACCCTTCTCAGATGTATTCCCTCTCTTTCTCACAGGGCAGTGACAAGCATTTTGGTGAAGGAACTTGGAAGGCTGAGGACCCAGTGAGCTGCTGCAGGGAAGTCAGGTAGAGGGACGTGGAATGTGATTTGAAGACAACTGAAGGGAGCCATGGGAAGCTGCAAGTGCTAATAGTGCTCCCACCAAACCCAAAGGGCATTAAGGAGAGGTCAGCACAGCTCTTGACCTGCAGGCACTGAGGAGAAAAGGGACCACTTGCAGGTATCTTAGGCTGAGGGGGTTACAATGGGGCATGGAGGGGGAAGTTTAGAGAGCACAGAAGGTGAAAGGCACATTTGGCTTTTCATTATTTGATGGAAAGGATTTGTGCTTGCAAAACAGCGTACAAGGCAGTAGAGAACAACCAAATATCCTTCTTACACGATAGTTCCCCAGCCGATTTAGACTTCAGTCCTGTGTTCAGTAACATCATGAACACTACAGTTAAACTCAAATTGATCTAGATATTACTAACTACCAGTGCACATGTAAAAATCACTGATCTACATGTATTGACAGAAAGCAAGCTAGAGAAAAGATGCATTATTTGATGAAATACAGGAGGGGAAAATATTGCAATAGTATTGGTATTAGCTGGTATCAATTTGCTCTGTTTATAATTCAGTTTCCTCTAAAATTCTCAATGAAGTTTAAAGTGTGAAGGACTACTGAACATATTTATTAATATATTTAAGTGTAATATATTTAATTTTCTTTTATTAAATAAACAAAACAAAATGTTGATTTGCAATTTCTTAGAAGGTTGGTAAAATTAATTTTAACTTAAATAATCTGCTCCCAAATCACCATAAAATTCAATCTCACATAGAAAAAAAAGTGAATTTTGAACACTTGGTGTTCATGAAGCAGTGTTACATCATTTAATTCCCATATTTTACTCACATTTTAACCACAGTGATGTTTTCAGTGTTTGTATACGTACAACATATTGCAGTTTGAACAAATACCTTTAGAAGTTGCAAATATTCAGGAGAAAATCAGGTAGAAGAAAATGAGAACCATATTTAAGAATTATTAAGTTCTACTTTCTCTGCACAAAATTTTGTAGTATTAGTGGAAATCTAGTTTTGCCTTAGTCCTCATGCCTGCTGTTAACTCTCTGCCATGCAATTCACAAATTACTGGTGTTTGACAGGGTTTGTCACTCCTTCCAAAAACTCACCCTGGCTTGAATTACAGACAAGTCTGAAAATTGAGTCCACCATTGTGGACCTCACACTTCTGATAAACTCTGAAAAGTACCTTGTACTGGTGAGTTAAAAATCTATCCTCAAAGTTGCCCTTAATAGTCATATGTTGTTTAAACATAGTGTGCAAACTGTGACTCCTTAGAACAATTACACAGATCAGCTGCCTATATTTCTTTATAAACAGTACTGAGATTAATTAGTTGGAATGGCTTCCTTTGCTTCGCCTCTGATGTCATGAAAATGCTATTGCTAGCTCTTCCTTGGACAGAATAAACAAGCGTATCTGATATGCAAGCTAATATAATGTCCTTTATTTACATGATTGTAAATCCTGTTAGCTTTAAAACAATTTTGAATTTAGGAGAGAGCCAAAAAGGGGAATAACAAAGGAGAGAAGTGACCTCAGTGATTCCACGCTGACGTATCTTCAGCCTTAGAACTGCCATGGGAAGGCTGTGTTATCAGTTGGCTTGGGAAACCTGAGTGCTGGCTCTGCCATTTTGCCCAGAGCGGGACATAAACAACTACTAATTGTTTCAGGAGTTCATATCTTTTACCTATCTTTACCTTTTAAGCTTTCTGTGTTGCATGCATAGGGTTTCAGGCATGCTGAACAGAGTTGATCCTTTAAAAATAGCTGAACTGGGATTTTAGAGCTTCATCTACTAGAGAACTTCTTTAACACCCAAATGCTTTAGGCTTCTACTAAAACATTTATGAGTATTATTTCGGTGGCTGCACATCATATTGGACAAGTAAATTTAAGCATGTAAAAGAGAAATCTAACCTCTCTCAAAAATGGTGATCATATTCACAATGCAAATATTGCTGTATGACACAAAAATGCCATGAAAGATCAGCCAGTTGGTGCTGTGTTTGTGAGGGAGTGCTATCCAAGCTTAAGCTCAGGCTGGTTACCTAACCGCTCCTACTAGTTTATTCTGAAAAGTAGGTGTTTGTGTTTCCTCATGACATCTACTCAAGAATGAACATATATTGTGAAAGATGAGCATTTAGCACGCTTTTTCTATTTCAGCTACATCCTACACTTCATTGTGAAATTTTTTAACCACCAACTCATAAAGATTGCAAATTAAAAGCCAGCGTGGAAGCTGGATCCATAGTATGAATGGCAGAACTCCTCGTTTTTTCAGTGGAACTGAGTTTTCAGCTAGGCCTTTGTCAAGGAAGAACTCAGAGAGAAGCGGCTAAGACTTTTTCTTGTAAGATGCTGAGATTGTCTCATGAGTAATTGGTTGAGATCAGGACTTGACATACATCCAAACATTTTATCTTTCTCAAATTGCCGTACTTATAGTTAAGTTTACAGAATAACCCAAATTTTATAAGACTAGGAAATTGAAATTTTGTTCAAAGATACCCATACATTCATTTAGAACTGATGCACTGTAACTTAAGTCATAGTGGTCTTTCATTTTCAGCTGTCCAAAAGCACAGAACAGCCATCTTGGCCAAGGTCTGCACAAACCTCCTGTCATCAGAACAGTGAACAGAGAAGAGTGGCAGCATGGCCAAGTACATTTTACAAGTACACCAAATATTTTCGATTTCAGGAACTTCATAAATTTTCCTGTCCCCAAAGGTAATTATTCCCTAATGCAATGCATGATCTATGAATGGATGCTGAAGCAATACCCCCCTCTACTGAATTCAGCTCATTAGAGAGAATCTTCTGTCCTACAGCCCATGCCTCAGGTGTAATAATCTGATTTTTTGCACCCCTCTCAGGAGATTTGTCTGTGTGTATGCATTCTGTAGTAGACATGTGGTAAACTATGTTGGGTCTTCTACATAGGGATCTGTTCTTGTTCAGAAGGTCTGATCATTTGTCAAGGAAAGGAAAATGACACTCAGGCTCTGACTGCCTCACTTACAGGGGATGGAAACCACTGTTTTTGTAAATGCATTCCCCTTCTTTAGTGAATATGTGATTTATGGGATCAGTCTTGGTGTATGCAGGATTAACTTTGCTGAAGTCAGTGGCATTCATCCCATGATCTGGCACTCTTCCTTTCTAAGAAAAGCATGAGAAAATAACACTAGAAAAAGTGGTTGTTTCATCTTAAAAAACTAGCCTATTTTTTGATTTTTCTCTCCCTTAATTTTTCCATTACAGAAATAGATAGAGTAACCATGGACCATTTATTTCCAAGAAATCAGAAATTGTTCAGAGACTTAAGCTCTCCGCAAAAACCTGGAACAATCTTTACATGTTAGAAAGCTTGTAATATTTAATTTTGTGTGATAAATATTCTTTAATTAAAAAACCAACCAAACAAACAAACAAAACCAAATAACTCACTGGGAATTTCCAAGTATAAAGCTGAGCCTGACTTGAGACATCTTAGGCTTGTGAGTAACGAGGAGGATCAGATTCAGCAGAGTGAAAAAAAAAATCAAAATTGGATCCTGTCTTTATAACTTTGCTGTGAATTTGCATTTTCCTTCTAGACTCCATGTCTCTTGAGTGTGCCATAATATTGTATAACTTTTGATACATAACATAATTCTGATAGAATAGGCAAAGCCTATGGTATCTGTAAGAATTAATACAAACATATGTAATTGTATTTAAAATTATTAATTTGCTTAATGTACACTAAAACATTCAGAATTCTGCTTAAGTTAGCTATACTGCGTAAACTGGTTTTATAAAAGGCAGCTCACAAGAAATCTAAACACATCTGTTCCCATTTTTGTTGTGGCTTTTCTAGGGTAATGTCTAGAAGAATTTCTAGAGTCTTTATGTGGATGCTTTACTATTTTACCTAGGCTAGGCCCTGTGTGGCAGTCTGAGCAACGTGAGGCTTAGCAGCTGTGGAAGAGGAGCTGCTGGTCAGGTCACAAGTGAAAAAGTGCCTGCTCTGCAGTCCCTCATCACAGTTAACATTAAAACCATGGGCTCACTCTTCTCCCGTCCTGCCTTGGCCCATTTACAGTAAAGGAATTATATCTTTCTGCTTTGTTTTCTGCTTTTTTGCACCAAGAGTTCATCGGAGTCTCAGCTACAAGGAAAACTGGATGATAGATTCAAGAGTTTTTATTTGCAAAGAATGTTTTCCTGAATGAGAGATGAGACAATACTTTCTTTACTGTAGTTAGCCCCATGCCTGCCACCTCTATGCCCCCAAACCTGATTGTACAGTTTCTTGATAAGTTTGGTGTTGTGTTCTTGAGGGAATTTTTTGAGTTTGTTTGTAGTCACTTCCATCGAGTTGCTGTTTGTATTTGCTGTGGGGTTTTTTTTCTGTTGGTGTCTTTTACTGTTGTAATATTCATTCAACAGAAAAGGATAACTCATCCTTACGGATTTGCTGAAGGAGACGTGTGCACTGCAGTCATTATCTTTAGAAGGTTTACCTCAATTCATGGTCACTTACTCTGGGATGTGAAGGACAATAAAGAGCAGGCAGAAAGCAGTGTGAGGATTACTAGAAAGTCTTGAAATTTGAAGGAATACTGCATTTAAAATGGTGTTCAGTTTCATGTGCAAAGCAGATACTTTTGACAGGATTAAATTGTCTAAATCTTTCAGAAAGCATTTACAGTAAAAAATTGGGATTTTTTGTCTGTTTATCTTTACATACAAAAAATTTACTGGTTTTCACTCTAATTTTTTAGACTAATTTTTTTAATCTGTTTGTTTCAGTATTTTCCTTATTTTAATATTGTGTATTCCTTTATCATATGATGAATTGCACTCTGTAACCATCTGAGTTACATGTGCTGTTCACAATCCTGACCCAGCAGCATCTCGGGACATGACATGATGTAGAAGTCAGGCATCTCCTAAGGGTTCACTGGTCTGCGATGTGATCCATGACAAACTCTTTAACTTCTGCCATTCAGTCTTGGAGCTCAGAAGATACAATACCAGACCTATCCTTTTCCATTGGAAAAACCCCACCAATTTCTGAGTTTCTTGGTGGTACAAGACAAGAACATCAACAGAGACAAGGGAATAGAATCTTGTTCATTCAAGACTGTTGGCCAGAATACAGGGTTTAGTTTGTTGGATAAGATCCATAATCTCTCTAATCTTCTAAATGTGAAGTAGAGAAAATGTTATTTTCCTTTTCCCATCTTCCTTTTGTTGGTGGTTATTCATACAATTATTTTTTTTCTGTCTGTTTTGCTACATGGATGTATGATTTCATACCTCCGACACTAAATGAAAGCAACTTTCCAAGCACTGCTTGAGGTCTTGAGGTTTGGGGTTTTCCCCCCACAAAATCCACAGTAAAATCTGTCTTTATGTGGTTGTTAGCTCTTTCAGGACCATCTTCTGCTCTTCTATCCAGAGTGAGTCACTTTAACATCTGATAACTTCTGGTGAAAATATGTGTTCTGCCATTCCAGCTGTTTCAAAGTGCAAATAAATCACTACTTGAATCCAACTCATGACCTCTTTGCACTGCCAATACTAAATCCATGGTTTTCATTATTTTAACTACTGCTATTGCAAGTACTGTCTAACGGTGAAGCATTTGGTCTCAACATCTAAACGCATCACAGGGGTATGAAATATTACTGCATTGCTATTTTGTTTTATTGTTAGGTTAAATATAGCAGTGATGTCAAGAGAGATGTATGTCTCATAGCAGTTCTTGGAAAGTAGGTTGTGGTCTGATAAAGCATAAATGCCATTTTTCTTCCATTAAGGCTGGCAAAAGCAGAGGATGAATCCTACAGCTTGGTGAATTATGATTTTTTCAGTGACGCTCGTCACAGAAAGACAAAGAGTAGGATTTTTAGTTCTGAAACAGGAGCCTGTAAGGTTGGGATGAATAAAAACAATGCCAAGGGATTTACATATTCTACATCTTTGAACAAAGATGTGTTTCAAACATTTCTGTACACCACAAGCTATTTAGAATGATACTTGGATTGTAATATGTCACATTCCTGTAAAGAAGCTGATATCTGAGTTATTCATTAGTATTTAAGGAATATTATTTGATTCCTTTCTGTTTCTTCATGCATCTTAACATTTTCTTCCTTCTGAAATCAGTTTATGCCTGGCATTTTTCATTGCACAGTTTTAGCCAGAGTTGCTATAATTACAGAAACTCAGTGTATTAGACAGTAATGTCTTCTGCTCAGACCTGACCTTTAAAGATGCAAATCATCTGAAGAGCAGTGAAGGTAAAGATGATATTACTGCAACTCAAATTTGGGCCTTGAGGGGATTGAGGAACGGGCTCAACAGTCACAAATCACAGCAATGTGCTCATGGATGGCTTAAGGCTGCTTTGATCTGCCATGATCTGAAGGCTGATTGTCAGAATTCTGAGAGCAGCAAGAATGTCCTGAATTTGCCATGACATTCACATTCAGATCAGCTTCAGGTGAGCAGTGCAAAAGGTTGACAAGGATATCACAGCTTACAAGTGTTCAGGGATGAACTTACAAGCTGCCAGTAAAGACAGCTGCAAATGCCAGACCTTATTAGTTCTGCTGGAATTAACTTGCACTGATTTCCTTAGCATGCACTTGAGATACTCAGAATCACCACATGGTAACCCTATTTATAGGCATTCTGCTTCATGGGTTGCCTTAAGGACATATCTATATATGTATGTTTAAAAACTCTGTAAATAGACATCTGGATTTTCTATGCTGAGGTAAAATTTGATTCTCCTTAATAATTGAATTCTTTAGTCACTACCAGTAAAACTTCTGATCCATTTCATAAGCTTCTTCAAGGAACAGCTGGTGTCTCATGGTGTTTCTGAACACATCATCAAGCTGTGTAGAACAGATCTGCCAGCTTTCACCTGTCAGAATAACCTGACCTACAGCCTTGATCTTCCTCCATGGGGAAAGGCTGTAGATCTAGGGGTCATTCCTTGGTCAAGTTAACACCAAAGATGATGGATCCCTGCAAGCAATATTTCCTTATTTGGTGGGTTCCTTTTGTGAAGGAAAGGGCTAGACCACAAGAATCTCATTGTTCTGTGTCCATTTTTGCCTAATCTCCCTGCTTTTATCAGGTGAAATCTAAAAGCAATTGAAGGAAGAGAAAGGATAAATGTATTTCTTGAAACTGTTGCTGTGAATGAGGATTGATTTAGGACTGTCCAGCACCAAAGTAAAGAAAGGAGACTCTCTCAGAGGGTGAACCTAATGGAAGAATCTCTTTAACTCCCACATTATGGAAAAACTTTACTCTGGCTTCTAGGAATGCTGTATCTGATGCCAGAGAAAACCATGATAACCCTAAAAAGATGTCCCAGATAGTATCTGTTGAATTTGTGTTCAATGTCATCTTGGTGCTCACTTGCTTAGAAAAAAATGAAGTCATTTTTCTAAACTCATTTTCAGAGGTCACTTCAGGCTTTAGGAAATATTGAACTTCTAAGTACTTGCATTGTTTCTGCAAAGGGGCAGGAAATGATTTATAAAATATCATTCTTCCTCACAGAATTTGTGCCTGGAATTGGAACAGGAACACAGCTGCAATTCTTCCAGCATTTCCATCATTGTTTTAGCAGCTTTGATAGCTCAAAGAAACTCAGAAACAGATCTTTTTTATACCAATTTATTTACATTCTAGATCTTATTCTTATTTGCTGTATAAAACATTTTTTGCACAGCCTTACAGATTGGCATGTGGGAGTTCATTTATTAGAGAAGTAGTAAATCTGAGTAAAATATGCTTTAAAAAGTGACGACTATAGATGTTTGCTGAAAGACTCGCGTATTTTCTTCATGGACTACCTTTTATGCTTTACCGCCAAAGATCTTCTAATGCGTTTGATCACTGGCATGCTGCCAGCTGTCTCACACAGACCACCCACCCTTCACAATGACGTCAAGGAAGTCCCCAAGTTTGCATTATTCAATGTCAAGGAAGCCTTTGCTATCTTTGACTGCACAGATGGTGAGCAAAGGGATGGGAACCTTTGGTTTGGACTGCATCCCTTGACTCTGATTTGTTTTCTCTTCTCAACAGTGCCCCTCTGTAACAAAGAAATCTTCTGTTTCAAATACTTTCAATAAGAAAAAGAAATACTCCTATCGACGACAGGTGCTTTTGAAGTGTCACACCCCTAGGAAAAGAACCCGGCAGAAAAATGCATAGAACTTTAAAAAGCTTTTCGCAAGTCCTGCTGTGTGATCCCCAGGAATGTGCTTTCCTCAGCTGAGCTCAGTGCTGGGCTGTTTTCCTTCATTTTTTTACCCTGCTTCTCTTTCCTATGTTGCTGTAGTGTCCCAGTCTGTGCTTGTGCAAGCAGTTCACAAAGGCACAGAATCACAGAACAGGCTGGATTGGGAGGGACCTACAGGGTCATCTAGTCCAGCCCCCCTGCAACAAGCAGTGACATCTTTAGCTGGAACAGACTACAGAGAACCCTGTCCAGTGTGATCCTGAATGTTGCCATCTGTAGCATGCACTAGAATTCTGATTTCCTTCTTTGCACTCCGCATCCTCTCCCATCTGCTCTTGGACCCTTCCTGATGTTTTTATGTTGCAGAACTCTTTGAGACAGGATGTTTTTCTTTTTATTTGTTAAGGACCTAGTGTAGAGTAATGATAAACAGGAATCCAAGGCTATGATGGGTATCAAGTTGCTGTATTTTCCTGGCATTGTGGAATGTGTCAGTTACTCAGGTGTGTGGGTCTGATGCAAAGAGGAGAGAGCCAAATATCAGCTAATATTTAAGAGTGAGAATGATACTGAACCTACTAGCTTTTTATGATTTTGCATTCAGATGTCCCCCTATTTTCTATTAAGAAAAGTCAAGATCTGTAAATTTGGATTAAAGGACTCCTGGAAAACTAAATATTTTGAATATTTATGTAGCACAGAACTGAAGGATGGAAAGAGCTTGGTTTCCATCTACTAAGTCAAGGTGAAGGACTGTGGTGGCATCAAAATTTGTCTTCATTCAAACCTGATATGTACTTAAATTCGTGCTTCTGCCTTTGTATTCCTCCCCACCTTGAATTGAGAAGATGTGGGAGGCCAAATGATCAGGAATGGATCACACTGCCCTTCAAAACTCTTTGAAACCAGTCAGGCGCTATTCCCCTCCAAGGGTTAGAAAGGTTCTAGGGTAAAATGGAACTTTGCTTGGTATCATATTTCAGCTTTCTGTTTAGAGAAGAATCCCCTTCTGTTTAGAGAGCTGCTGGGTGACTGTATAGTCCTGTTCAAATGCACCCAGAGCTGCAGACTAGATTTGCAGAACCATGAGCAGTTAGTGCTCAGTGCAAAAGGCAAAGCCCAAGAAGAAGAAAAGGACAAATTTTACCTTTAAATCAGCTGAAATATTAAGCTAGAGTTGTGGAAATATGTGGAGAGGGAACAGGTAGGGACCTAAGACAAGGCTCAGCTCCTCAGAAAACCAGAATGGGGTGGTTTGTTTGAAGGAATATAGTAAAGTACAAGATCTCCACTGACCGACGTGCAATGACATCTCTTTCTCAGCCCCTTTTAATGAAAATTGAGTTGTAAAAGCTTAATTTATAGAGTTCACCTTTACAAGTCTAACACATTCTGAAGTCATTTGCTTCAGATGACAGAAATTTCATGGGACACTAGGGAGCAGAATGGAAGAAACATTATTTACTTTTTATGTTCCACCCATTAACACATGCTTTATCATCCTGGACCGAACAGGAAGAATTATTGAACATGTTACATTAATTAGGCATCCATTCAGAAAAAAAAAATCACTCTAAGGCTATTAAGTTGACATAATCTACTTCAAAATTTCTTTTACAGCTTTTTTTTTGTAACAAATATTTGTTGAAACAAGTAATATGGCTTGTAAGGGGAACTTGGATTTACTTATGTACCTTGGACAGTTTCAATAGATTGTTGAAATTTAGTTACTTGAGGAAATATTATTTACATGTATAAGTTTTGTTTATAAAATGTGTGTACAAATTTTGAGCATCTTGTTGAAAATGTGCATTTTTGGTTTGTGTCACTGCCTCAAGGAAGACTGAGAAAACCAAAAGCTATGCTTGAAGAAACTGGCAGTGAAATTTAAGACTGGCAGTCCATTTACCTTTACTAAATTTAGTTTCAAACAGCAGCTGTATACAGAAAGGAAGTGTGGAGGAGGTAGGTTCAATGGTAAAACAAAATCCTGTAGGCCTGGATTGATTCCTCTTAACTGCAAGTGCTAATTTGAGTGGCCCACTACTAAAGACACCTTTTTCCTCAGTCTGTTTTCTGATCAATGGAGGGAAAGGCACTGTTAATTAGTCAGCCACCTTTAAGCCAAAATCATCCTTGAGAATTTCCAGTCATCTACCTGTCTATGAAATATAGACAGAATCTGGAGCAAATGAGCTGGTAACTTAGGCACCTTATGGATACTCCAAAAGTCAGAGGAATGAAGCCAAACCTACATGGGTGTCATATAAAACCTGGAGAATAAATTTGCTCTTCCTTTTTCTAGAGTCAAAAGAAATAGAAAACACCAAATTCGTTGATTACTACCTTCTAAAAATCCTTTCTTTTTCTAGGCCCCAGGCCTTTGTTCATCTCTGTAGTATTACAGTCTCTGATAACACAAGTGGAAGTTGTGTTACGTACTGCCCTTTTACTTTGATTTCTAGTCAAATACCTGCTAATTTAAAAAAACTGAAAAAGAGCCAGGTGAGTGTAAAATTCTGAAAAATGTTATAAGTATATTTTTACACTCTTTATGAAAGTGCTTCAAATTCTGGTGAAACTCAGATATTTCCATTAATATTAAATTTTATTTCTCAAAAAAAAAAAATCGTATCTTTCAAGCAATCTCTATTTTGGAGTTATTCTATTTTATTAATAAAATATGTGGAAGAAGACCCAATACTGTCATTTTGGAATGGCTTTATTTCCACTGGATGGAACTAAAAATCAGATATGACATACATCATATGCTTTTTCCAAAGAATTAGCCATTTCTTCCAAAATGAGAACTAAAACTATTATTGTGCCTCCCTTAGAAAACAGGAAGAAATATTTCTGAATCCTGTCTGAACAGTACTTTCTGTCACTTTAAACAATAGATCAACTCATCCATTGAGTTATTTTCAGGCAACCATTTCTGTTCTTAAAGCGCAGCAGCTGCTTTTCAAATCTTGCCATATTTCTATCCTCTCACCTTCATGCCTGTAGTAGCAGTCCTCTCACCTTCTTGATAAGCAATGACAAGTTTCTTTCTCTGCAGGTGTCTGCCAGCCAGGCAAATTCAGCATAAAACCCATGAGCTGGTAGTAGTTCAGCAGTTTTTCTTGATACATCCACAGCAACCACTTTGGTCTAAGAACCAGCATTGATTCCAGATTGCTCAATTTCTAATGTGCTGTCATCAGCACGTGAAAGAGTATTTGCTAAATAGAAGAAAATGAAGTGCAGGAGCTGGTAGATCTAGCTGAAAGAATTCCTCAGGCCCTGTCCAGGCCCTTCTTGCTTCTTCATCTTGGCCCTTTGTGTTTTCTGTCTTGGGGCCACAGAGAGCAGAGGCTCAGCGTGTGCAAGGGTACAATCCAGTGTTTGCCCCAGTTGCTCCTTCAGAGAAGAACCTGTTTCCCAGTTAAAGGAGTTTCGTGACCAGTGAATAGGCATCAAAGCTGCTCTTTGGCTCCAGCAGAGATCTCAAGAAACTGGAACTTGAATTTCCAGTTTTGAGAGCCATGTCAGTGATTGCTGTAGCAAAGAAAGGTAATGCATAGTGTAAAGGATGTCCCTTTTACAGCTGTTTTCATGTGGAAAATAGCCCTCAGCTGCTACAAAATTGGGAGCAAATTGCATTCCTTTTTGTTTTGGAATTAAAAACCAGAGATATCCTCTTGTTCCAAAATGTGTTACTGGTTCACTTCTTCTTAAGTTATCTCTTGTGCCGGCTAAGGATAAACTGCTGCTGTTCTGATTTGGTTGAAATTACATTTAGGCTGCCAGAGGCTGTAGCAAACCAAATGGATCAGGTTTGTATTATCCCCAGGCAACCCTAGTGGGTTCAGCAGATTCATAGGGAAGTGATTAAAAATCGATTTCAATCTGTGTATTTTTTACAGGTTTATGTGCAATCTGTCACACATGCTCGTCTATTTTCACACAGTTACCCTTTGTATTACATTTCTGCATCACATTAATTTCAGTTTAGCCACAAACACCAGCTGAGAAGGAGAATTCTCTAAGGAACTCCTTAGAGTTGCTCACTCTCTCCTGATATGATCTATACCATGCTAGGTTGAATATTTCTTTAGATATGTCCTGCTTTCCTCTAAGAACTATAAACAAGTTTTTAGTCAGAAACTCATGAAACCAGTTAGGACAAAACCCTGTAAACCAGCTACTCTGGATAGCATTTAATAATCCTTTTAAAATGCTTGTATTTCTTTTCCAGCCATTGCCTTGTTGGTCTAACAGGGGGAGTCTATCAGCTTTGTTTTCAAAAGACATAAATTTGGGCTGTACAGCTTGCGGTGATATTTTCTTAACCTTAAATAGGAGCAGAGCATAAGTCAGAAGAGTCAGAAAACCTCAGATGACAAAAATAGATGAATTTGATAAGAATTATTTATAATAGCCAAGTATTTGGCACAGTATCAGAGCAGACAGTGTAGCACCATTTGATGCAAAGGATTGTTAGGTAACATATGAAGCAAGGAAATTTCAGTTATTCTTCTCTGAGGAGCTGGAATGCAGAGTTTCTTCTAAATCAAACAATCCCTATCATTAGGCTGAAAAATTAAGGCTTGACCTTGAGGGCAAGGCTGACAGCCTTGTTTGTTGAAATGTACCCTCAGCTTTGAAAATGTCCTCCCTCTATATGATAGATTTGATTCTTCATTGGAAAATCTTCTGCCAGAAAGATTGCTTGGGATTCCGTGGGAGTTCATCTGAAACACATCCAAGATGGAGCTCAGAGTCCGTACACACAAACACAGAGTGAACTGAGTTGTGCTACCTAGGGTGAACTTAGAGGGCAAAAAGAGAAGGCACCTTCTATCCTGAAGGTGACTGTGCCAAATCTTTACATGCCATTTTCTGTGTATGAAGACAGGAATTTCAGGTGGCTAAGGGAAAAATGCTGCATGTAGAAACGGTACATGGTGCAAGCATATTTGAAAGGGTTTGAGGCAAAATATTTTTCTAAGAACAATTTGAGATGGTTGGAATTCCCATTTATAATCTAACAGAGACAAGTAGGTAGTATGAGTTGCTGTGAGATCAAAATCCAAATCTTCTCCATCTTCCAGGGAGAACATAGCATTTTCACAGATTTTCACAGGATTTCCCTAGATACTCTGAGTTGGAAGGGACCCAAAACGTTCATCAAATCCAACGTTTAAGTGAATGCCCCATATGCAGCTAGAACCCACAACCTTGGTATTTATTAGCACCATGCTCTAAAAAACTGAGATAATATCCTACATCTACAAATAAATTACTGGGGATAAATTGCCCTTTAATCTGAACAACTTAATCTTGAGAAAACAAACAGAAATAGTATTAGGATTTTTCTAGCTGTTTATTTAATAAGTTTTCTATAACCATGACCCAGAGAAATTATCTTTTATCTGCCATAATATCAAGTACTACATGTATAGATTTTTGCCCACACCAATACTCCGAATACACAGAGAACATCCAGAAAGTGGCCACTTCATTTAGATATTTTTAATATTTCTCATAAGATATTCTTGAATAAATACTACTATGAAACTACAATTAACAGGTAAGTAAAGGGCTGCAAATTACCTGTTTTCAAAATTGTCCCTGCAGATGTCCTTTCTCAGCAAGACACACGTCTCTGCCAATCATATTCTTTATTTTAGCCTGTGGTTCTTAAATTCCATTGCCTGATCCTGATACAAAGAAGGATATACAGTGATTGTAACTTAGTGGGTGAAAAGCAGTAGAGATTCTTCCTGCAACAGCAAGTAAGAGGTACTTACCTGAGTATAGTATTAAATTTATAGTAGGATTTAGTTGGTTTAAACAGGACTTTAAGTGACAGGATTAGATGCTTAAACAGCAAACCATAAAATTCCAATTTACTACAGCATGTGGGAAGTTATGAAGTCTGTAGGAAGTTCAGACTTTCAGAAGAAATTTCTGGAAGTGTCTTTGTCCTCTTGTGTGTGGCAGTTGTGAAAAGCTCCTGTTTAACTTATGACTTCAACATCCTGGGATCTACCATGTGTTCTTGTACCTCCTTGCTGGAGAACCAGTCTGAGGGTGTTCTGAGGGTGTTCTGAGAGCCTGTCAAGACTGGTCTCATCCAAAATCTATCTGAAAAAGTTAATTTTTTTCAAAACATACATGAAGGTGGTGTTTCCACAACCCAGTCATACCTAAGCTCAGTGGATGGACTGCATGGGGTATTAGAAACCTGTTGACAGCCCTAAATCTGATGGCCTAGGCTTAAACCTTTTTCTTGCTACTTTGCAGGGAAAGACTCCCATGGCTGGGGTGCAGAGTATCAGCCGTGGGTGCAGCAGGGTGGTCTGGGATGGCTGCCAGCAGGGGTGAGGAGCTGCCTGTCTCACCACGATGCTGCACTACTCTGCACATACTCCAGCTTCCCCTTACCACTCCCCTCCTAGGCCAAACACCAGTCTCACCAAGAAAGGCAAAAAAGCCCTTCTACCTTCCCTTTAGATTCACAAGGATCTGTTTCTCAGCATAGATTCTTCCACAGTCTCTTACACAAACAGCTCCCAGACAGACTTGCAGCTACATTCCAAATAAATGCTAAATATTTTCTGCAATACTAATGCTACATGTGGCCATTCTAGTCAAACTTTTTTTGCTAAGTATCCTATTGTAAATTTCCAAGTTTGCATCTTATTTGGTACTCACTCATTTATATGTTCCTCACAGTCTCCCTTTGAAGCTAAATGAGGCTCTTCAGTGAATCATCAAAGACAATACTCTGGGAACAGCATAATAATTTACTATAAATATAATTGAGACATTATATATCCAATACTATAATAATACCAGATTATTTTTGACTATAATTTATTTTAGAGCCAACTTCCAGAATAACATATTGATTAATGGATCACTTCAAGAGTTTTTTTGTCTGTCTCATCTGACCTTTTTTTTAACTGAGTATTCGAAAACAATGGAAATTATATTCAGAAATATATAATGAAAACTGTTGTAATACACAGATTTAAAATTAAAATTTAAAACAAAAATACAGATGTTAATATCATGAATAAATGCCAAGGTAGTTCTTATAAGCTTTGATAAACAGAAACAGAATATTATCTAGTTCTTATCTTGCATTCTATAGAAACTCTATTACCAGGTGGAATCTGTTCCATCCCAGAAACGCAGAGTCATAAGAAAATTGTTGAAGAGAAATGTCCTTTACCAGGTGTTGTGCTCAATGCAGTGAAAACACACAGAAGATACAGAAGAGGTCACAATGAAGCCTTAGACAACTCCAGCAGGTTAGAGAGCTAAATATTTTACAACAACAGTACACTAGGGGGACAAGTTTTGCTGTTTCTTCAGTCCTGGACATATGTCACAGTGAAAGAGGACAGTGCAGCTTCAAGGAATAAATACTTTCGGCACTGCTAGTAGAAGATCCTGCATGTAGCAGGCCAAATATTATTACTCTTTGTCTTCTAAAGCCAGAAAGTAGCTTAATACCTCAAAGTTATCTGATGTATATTTTTTTCCCTTCAACTCAAACAGATGTTTCTCTGGCAGAGAATGTACTTGTTAAATGTGAGTGTGACAGGAAAGAATAAATGAATGCTCATAAAACTGAAATTGATAATTTCAGGTATCATTAAGAGGAACAGATTGAACACTTTTCTGCTAGCTTAAAACTATAGGATTTTCACCACACAAAATGGACTTGTTTCAGAACAAGTGTTATCCAACCCCCAGCTTATTTTATATGGCACAAATAGGAAAATTGAGTTTCATGCAACATATTTAAATTCTGGTTTAAAAGGAAACTTGATTGGTTTGTTCAATAAACTTCCTTTACTTCTTTGAATAGGTGAATAGAATTAAGTACCATAGTGAATTAAACATTTTCTCATTTACATGTGCAGAGAATTAGAAAGAGTAAGGTGAGAACTCCTGAATTGTCTGTTTTTGCCTCTCATCTCTTTCAAAAAATCACAGAAAGTCTCATCTGAATCTCCCCCCATGCTCTTTTTTTAATCCTTGGTGTGCTGGAGATTCTAAAGTTCAAGCTATCCTTAGGGCACTCTGAAGAGGCTGTGCTGCATGGATAAGATTTTTAATAATCCAGCACCTAAATGTTCCTCTTTAATTGTAAGCATAATGAATAAAAAACTGGATCTGGATTTTTTTCACTAGGCTGCCATTCTCCATAGGATGTGTGCTATGGTGGATATGTACGGTCTTCAGTATGTTGGGTTTTAAAATTTGCTTCAAATTTAAATGTCCTTTGTGTCACTAATAAAATTATAGAGAAAGAATTATAAAGAAAGAAAGATTATGTTAAAAGCTGAAGATTGTCTTGTATTCAACTTTCACCAGACTGTGTTCTTTATAAAGTATTTATCCAGAGTATCTCACTTGTGCATCTAATGGAAATCTTCCATGATGCTGTCTCAAAAAACTTCTTTTGGAGTCTAAGGCTATTTGAGTTGAGAACTTCTCCCTACAGCCTAACCTAAACTTTCCCTTCCTTAGTTCCAGGCCATTGTTCCATTGAAATTGTAAATATTTCCCTTCCTTCACTTAAGATAAACTTTTAAGGAAAACATCATGCAAACACAAAAAAAAAAAAAAACCCACAAAAAAAAAACCCCAAAACCAACAAACCCCCCAAAAATACGGAGCCCGCGGATGGAAGGGGAGCGCAGCACCCATTAATTAATTAATTAAAATCTCCAAGCCGTGCGGAGCCCGGCTCGCCTTGGCTAAAAGCAGTGTGAGAAACTCGCTCGCGGCGTTCCTGCGTCGTCCGGGCTGAAGTGTTGTCATCCGAGGCCGCTTTGCATGACAATGCCCGCCGCTCTAATTATGCACAAGGATGCTAATGAGCCCCGAGCGGGCTGCAGCGCCATGGGAAAAGTCTCTGTTCGGCCGGGGAGGGGGGGGAGAAGGAGAAAGAAAATCCACCCAAACAAAATAAACCATGACAGTTCGGGCGGGGGCGGGGGGCGGCGGAGGGGCTCGGGATGGAGCTGATAAAGGTTCAGGTTTGGGGTTTTTTTTGGGGGTCTTTTCGCAGTGTTGGCGCTGCCTGGAGGGGCGAGGTGACCAAACTCAGCTCTTCGGGGCGAGAAAAAAGCGCTGCGGGATGGGGGCTGTGATTTGCGGGCGCGGCTGGAACGGGGTGGGGGAAACTGAGGCACGGAGGAGCTGAGCTCTGCCTGGATGCCACGGGAGGGATCCAGCCTTGCTTTCCCCTATTCCCGGGGCCTCCAGCTTCCCCTTCCCTCCTCTACCACCCCAGCAGGGCTCCGAGCAGCAATCCCTGTTCCAGCACCCAAAAAAGGGAAGGAAGGCTTTGCCCGCTGCATCCTCCCGAGGATTCTTTTTCCAGGATTCCCCGCGGCTTCCCCTTCCCGTCCTTGGCCTTTTGCAAAGATGGGATAAAGGAGGGGAGGGCAGCAAACTCCAGAGCCCCCCCAAGTCTCCCGGGATTATTTTCCCCATTTCCAAGTCTCACAGGGATCATTTTCCCTATTTCCAAGTCTCCTGGGATTATTTTCCCTATTTCCAACTCTCCCAGGGCTTATTTTCCCTATTTCCAAGTCTCCCTGGAATTATTTTCCCTATTTCCAAGTTTCCTGGGGATTATTTTCCCTATTTCCAAGTCTCCCTGGAATTATTTTCCCTATTTCCAAGTCTCCAGTGGATCATTTTCCCCATTTCCAAGCCTCCCGGGGATTTTTCCCTATTTCTCTCCTACGTTGCAAGGCGGAGGCGAGTCCAGAATTGGGAATGTTTGGCCTGGACGGAGCTGAGCTCAGATTCCCAGTCCTATAAAACCCCAAAATCCACCCCAGGAGGGGAGGGTGAGCTTGATCCCAGATTTTCCAGGCTCTGTCGGGCTGGGCCCCCATCCCTCGGCTTTGGCACCTTTTGGGAAGTGTAAAATTCCTCTCGCTGTCAAATCCCTGCCCTCTGCCCCTGACACCTGCGGGCCCGGGCCCTGAGGAGCTCTCGAGGAGGGTGAAGAGCGTTCAAGGGCCGGGCGCAGCCCCGAGCAGCTCCGGCCTTGCCCGGCGGCGCTGCTGATGTCGCCTGGCGCCGGTGACACCGGAGTGACCCTTGGAGGGGTGGCTTTGAATCTCATCCGCTCCTCTCTGCCGTCCCCGGCCCCAGCAGCCAGGGAAACACCGCTGGAAACACGCCGGGAGGCTTCTCCCGATGTTTTTTCCGCTGGCAGAGTCGGGGGAATCTTGGGCTGGCAGGGAAGGATCCCTTGGGTATTTTTGGGGGAGCAGCTGGGGGGGCTCAGCCTGGAGAAAAGGGGGTTCGGGGGGCGCCCTGTGGCTCTGCACAGCTCCCTGCCAGGGGATCTGCTCCCAGGGAATGTCAGGACAAAGGGAAACGGTCTCGAGGTCCAGGTTGGACATCAGGAGGAGCTTCCAGGTGGAAAGGGGGGTCAGACCCTGGAACTGCCCAGGGAGGTGGCTCCAAAGCACTGAACCGAGGAGGAGGAGGAGGGTGAAAATCTGAGCCTGGCTTGCTCCAAGTTGAAGTTTTGGGGTATGAGAGGAGGACGAAAATCTGAGCCTGGTTTGCTCCAAATAATTGGAATATTGGGGAAGATGAGGATGAGAATCTGAGCCTGGCTTGCTCCAAATCGAAGTTTTGGGGTACAAGAGGAGGATGAGAACCTGGAGCTGTTTTTCTCCAAACCCTCGGAATTTCGGGGTGGGAGAGGAGGACACAAAGATGCAGCGCGCACGAATGATCATCTGCGAGGGCGAAGCTGGGGCTTTTCCCTTGAGAAAAGGGGGACAGGCGGCTCGGGGGAGCCGGTGACAGCCCGAGCCCCCCAAAGCAGCGCGGCCCCACAGTGCGGAGCGCTGCCTCATTGTTTGATCTGGCTGTGAGACAGATTAGCAGCCCCAGGTGGAAAGTCAGAATCTGCATTTAAATGGGGCGCTTATAAAAGGTGGGGAGCGCAGGAGCCCGCAGCATTGTGCCGTGCCTTTAGCACGCCCTAATCTCTCTTTATTTTCTCCGCAGCCTGACCTGGGGGCACAGTTTCTAATTACCAGGTCACCCTGCTAATATTGTCATTTCCAGCCAGTGGGTGTGAAACCATGGCAACGCCACATTTGCTTCCAAGTTTCTCCAGGAATAAAATTTGCCTTTTAATCACAGAAAATGACTGGGCGGCTCCTGGCTCCCCCGCTCCGCTCCTCGCTGATGGAATTCACTCGTGGGGTTTTTCAAAGGTGTTCCGAGGGGCAGCTTTGGGAAGCTTCACCTCGGGGCTGTGGCAAAGATGGGGGACGAAGCTGTCAAGTTGGAGGTTTAGATCCCAAAGTTTCCCTGAATTCCTAATGGAATTGTTCTGGTGGAAAGATGAGGGTCGAAGCTGTCAGGTTGGAGGTTTAGATCCCAAAGTTTCCCTGAATTCCTAATGGAATTGTTCTGGTGGAAAGATGAGGGATGAAGCTGTCAGGATGGAGGTTTAGATCCCAAAGTTTCCCTGAATTCCTAATGGAATTGTTCGGGTGGGAGGGGACCTTAAATCACATCCTTTCCCACCTTCCCCTGCCCCAGGTTGCTCCCGGGACACTTCCAGGGACGGGGCAGCCCCAGCTTCTCTGGGAATTCTATTCCAGAGCCTCCCCACCCTGGCAGGAAAACTCCATATTTTCTTTTTAGGATGATTTTTCTCTTTAAAAGCCGTGAGCGAGCTGCTGAAAGAGGGAGCAGAGGGTGCCAGACACCCTGAGCTCCAGGGGTGTCCCTGGCTCGGCTGGGAGGTGACCACTGGGATGGTGGCTCCAGCTGATGGAATTCCCTTCCCAGCTTGGGAAAAACCCCGTGGAGAATCAGGAAGCCTGAGAATCAGAGCATCCTGTGCTCTGCCTCTCACTCCTTGGGCATCTCTGCTCGCCTGGGGCTTCAAAAATCCTCATTTTCCTCTCCCTCGGCTGCTACATCCAAGCCGTGAATCCAAAAAGGTGCTCGGGATGAGCCTGAGAAGTTCCCAGACCGATTCCCAGCTTCAGGGGCCGGGCTGGCAGTCCCGTGGGACACCTGGGGAGATCTGCCCGAGGCTGGGAGAAATTCAGGTCAGCTCCGAGCTGAAGCCGCCCCCGGGGCCTTCCCCTGGCTCCGCTCGGAGCTTCCCCGCCGTTCCCCTTTCCAGGGCAGTTTCTCACTCTCAAAAAGCGAAACTCTCGCTCCCAGCGAGTCAGACGTGAACTGGAATCCCATTTTAAGGTGATTTTCCAGCTGACAGGAGTAGGTTAATTGTAAACTGTCTACTGAAGCTTTAAAACTCCTGTCCAGCCTTATTATTAGCAGTTGGAAATTTATGGAGCGAGACTCTGCGTGGTGATAGCTGGGCTTTGCCCAGACGAGGTGTGTAATTAATCCCCACGCTGGCAGCAGGAAAATCAGATGTAAAACTGCTTTTTTTTCCCCTTCTGACACATCTGGGAGGGGACAGAAACTCTGTCCTACCTGTGCTGGGCTGGGGGAGCTCGTCTGAGCTGTCAGCTCGGGTTTGACTGAGGGTTAAATCCTTCCCAGCTGTGAGAAACGCAGGTGGGGGAGCTCCAGCAGGCCCTGAAATTGAGATTTTGGGGGCAGATCTGGACCTTGGAGAGTGCAGATCCCCATGGGGCTTGAAATTGGGATTTTGGGTGGTGGGTCTGGACACTGAAGGATGCAGATCCCAGTGGGATTTCCTCCTGAAATTGGGATTTTGGGTGTGGGTCTGGACAGTGCAGGGTCCAGATCCCAGTGGGATTTCTCCCTGATTTTGGGATTCTGGGTGACACTGCAGGGTGCAGATCCCCGTGACGTTTGTTCCCCGTTCCTACACCTCTCTCCTGCAGGGGCTGAGCGTGATCCCGAGGGAGAGGAACCCCAAACCGCGGGGAAACTCCGCTGCTCCCGGTTTTCCCTGGAAATCCCCGCCTGCCTGCGGGAACTGGCGCTGGGAAGGGCAGGAGGAGAGCCGGGGCCGCATCCCGGGATCCCCGCAGCCCAGGCCGGGTTCCCGCAGCCCAGCCCGGGATCCCCGCGGCTCCTGCGCTCTCCTCCTCTCCGGGAGGAGATGTCAGCACCAGCGGCCGGCTGAACGAAAAATGCAAATCGCAGCTCCCAAAGGGAGCAGCTGACACCGAGCCCGGAACACCGGGATGTCCGCGGGCGCGGGGCTGCTCCCTGGGGCTGCTTGGAAACTTTCTCCTTCATTTATTTGGTTTTGGTTTTTTTTCTTATCAGCGCTCATTTCCACCCCACCAAAAAAAACCAACCCAACTCCTCCCTGCAGTGCAGGAGGGTGAGGAGCCAGGGCCCAGCCTTCCTCTGCCCACCCCCATCCCGACTTTCTGCGGGAATTTGGGGGCTCTGCCGGTGCCCCCCAGCTTTGCCGGAGCTCCCCGGGCTCGTCACTCCGCTCCCCACCGCTCCTGCTCTGCCCTCCCCGCGCGTTCCCAGTTTTCCCCTCCCCGGCTCGGGGTGGGCAGGAGGCCGGAGCTGCCCCGGGTCCGGCTCGGATTTGGCTTTTGGTGGAGCCCAAAAAGTTCCGAGCCCACCCCGGAGCGAACAGAGCGCGGAGGGCAGGAGGGGAAGCTTTGATCTTTTGGGGTTTTTGGGAGGAAGGAATGCCCGGGATGCTTCCTGCTCTGGGAAAGGGGACGGGGGGAGCTGAGCACGGCCGGGTTGGGACAGAAACGTCCCTGGGAGCAGCGGGGGCAGTGCTGGGCTCAGCTGGGGATCCTGCAGGAATCCCGGCGGGATCTGCCCCGCTCCCCTCGGGGTGGGATGAGAAAGGTCCCTCCCGGCCCGGGCCCGCAGGCTCGGGCAGTGTCTGTCCCGATTTTGGGCTCTTTCCCAGCCCGTCCCACCCACAGGAGCCCTGCGAAGGCATTTTCAGCTTTCTGGAATCGCCCGGAGCTCCTGCTCTGCCCTAAAGCCGCGAGCCGAGCTTGCTCTTTTATCCCAAAAAGCGGCCGGGCCAACGCTGGCAGCGGGCAAAGTCCGAGTGGGGCAGGGGAGGAGAAAGGGCTGGGATCAAAGTGTTCCCACATGGCACAGCGCAGAGACACTGACCCCAATTAATGCCCGAGTTAATGAACCCCTCCGGGGGCTTGGCTGAAGGGGAAAAGGCTTTGCAGAGGTGTGGGGGCTTTGTGCTGAGGCCGGGGCTGGCAGGGGGGGGGTTTCCAGCCAGGAAAAGATTCCAGGGTGGATAAAATCTCCACCTGACTGCTGGAGCTGGGCCCTGAGTGGGGCAGCTCAGAGCCAGCAGGATTTGGGGACACTCAGGTGCCCCTTTGGGGTCACAGCCCGAGCTGCCAGTCTGGGTTTGTCATCTCCAACCCCATTTATTCCCTGCCTCTGCTTTCCCCGGGTGCCTCAGAGCAGCCCCATCCCAGCTGCGGCTCCAGGGGGAATTTGGGACAAGTTGGGACATTTCCAGAGCTTCTCCCAGGTGGAAGCTGTGGCCTGGCACAGGTCGGTGTCCCCAGCGAGCCCCGCGGTGACAGCAGCGCTGGGGGAGGTGACAAAGCCGGCCGGAGCTGCCCCAGAGCCCCGCAGGGCAGGATTTGGGATGGGCCGGGCTGGAAAATCCGCGCTGGGCTGAGCCTGGGGGGTCGTTCCTCCCCGGGCTGAGCCCGGACACGGCACAGGCCCTGCTCGGATCTTGGGGTTTGGCAGCAGCTTTTAAAGGAGCCTTGGGGTCGCTCCTTTCTCCTCACCTCGTGCTCAGCACCCCCAAAAAGGAGCAGACACCCAGGGGAGAGCAGGGCCAGCAGGTTTGGGGACAGCAGGACCTCGGGTGTCCCCTTTGGGGTCACCCCCTGACCTGGCCACTCTGCCTTTGTCCAATCCCATTTATCCCCTGGCTCTGGTTTTTATGGGATAAAGGGGGAGGGACATCCCAGCCACGATCCCAAACCCATCCAGCATTCCATGTTCCCTGGAGGCTGATATAAAACCCTGATAAGAAATCCCACACCTGGGGCAGGTGGAACTTTTAATACAATGTATATTTATTGCAAACAATAATATACAAAAAAAAAAAAAAAAAAAATCCCAAAACAAAACAAAAAAGGTAAGTTTCACAAAGAGAAGGATCTTGCAACCAAAACCAAACCAAACTTACCTAAAGACAAAATATGATTTAAAGGACAGGTCTTTTAAGTTACAGAAATACTTTAAAAAGATCTGCTTTTATACAGAAATAGAAAGATGCCATATTATAAGAGTGCTTTAAGATTTTTTCTCCTACTGAATCCCTAAAAAAAAAAAAAGTTAACAAATATATCATTTTTTTTTAAATAAAAAAAAGTCTGCTGTCTTTTTTAAAAAGCAATCCTTAACTGTTCAGCCACAGCTTCACCAAAATCAGTGTCCCCCCAGCTCTCCCAGGCAGTTTTTGGGGGGTTTGAAGGCTAAAACGGTGCCACCCCTGCAGCAGGGCTGGGGTGTGGGGCTCGTCCTTGCACGAGCTGGTGTGTCCCAGAGAGCTGAGGCAGGAAACAAGGCAAATGATTCAGTGATCCGCTACATTTGCAATCTTTAGTTTGTACAAATCTCATTTTTCTTTTTTTTTTTTTCTTCCAGTTTCTCCTCGAAGGCAAAAGAAAAAAAAAAAAATAATAAAACCTCGAACGAACGAACAAACAAACAAAAAAAAAAAAAAAGGAAGAGCACAAAGTTTGTACAAACCCAGGACACAGATTCCAAAAAGAATAATAATAATAATAATAACAACGACCAAAAGGAATTAAAGAGATAAATAAAGGACTGGTTACAGTTTCAGACCATAATTTAACAGGCACGGCCACCTTCCAGACAATGCTCCCGACTAACGCAACGCTTCTGAAAGGACTTAGAGGGGAGATCCAAACAACAAAACCCAAAAGAAAACCGTGATTAAAAGCTGCTCTTCTCCCCAAATAAATAATTTAAAGGATCTGTGACATCTCCCAGGCAGAGAGGAGCCCCTGGCTGGGTTTGGCACCCTGGGGTGGGCAGGGGGTGCCCGGAGGGGTCGGGCCCAGCCCCCAGCCCAGTGATTATCAGGGGCTGCTTTAAGGCTTCTCAGCAGCACTTGGGGGCTGCTCCGTGGATTTAATTTTATTTTTTTTTTCCTCTTTTCGTTTTTCTTTTAAGGCTCAAGGTTATTAAAAAATAAAGTGAAGTTCTCCTCCTGGCTGGTTTTGCTACGAGTTAGAAAAATAAAGCCTCTCCCATGCTGGTCCCTGCCCCAGTGCTGGGTTCCCAGGGCAGAGCACGCTGGTTTAGTTTCATTTTTAGAGTGAAAAAAGACACCTCTCTATACAAAAATACCTCTGCAAGAAAACCTAGGGCTGCTCCACTAAGTGTCATTTTTTTTTTTAAGCTGTTGGAAAAATAAGAGCATTTCAAAAAAAAAAAAATCTCTAAAAAATAGGTACAAATCCCCTCAAATTGGTAACGAATCATACACAGTACATACTAAAAATATTTAAAATAGAGAATATTCCTCACAGAGGACTCTGAGTTTTCTCTTTTACCCCCCCTATTTTTTTTTCTTCTTTTTTTTTTTTTTATTTATCTTTCTTGTAATTACTGCTAAAAAAAAAAAAAAATCATTACAAAAGTCCAGAGAAGGAGCCAGCTGGGCGGGCTGGGTGGAAACCTCTGAAGCAGAGTTCAAGTCCAGTCCTTGGCAAGTCTGCCCCAAATTTTGGGGCTGGGGGCGGCTCCTGGAGGATGCTGTAGTGCAGAAAGCTCGAGGCCCTCTCGTTTCTTTTTAAATTCTCATTTCAATTTCAAACAGCGAACCAGCCTGAGGCAACTCCTTCTTGTTGCTTTCCGCGCTTTATTTATTTATTTTATTTTATTTTTTGCGTGTGTGTGTGTTGTTTTCTCTTCTTGCGTGCGTGTTTTTTTTTTTTTTTTTTTTTTTTTTTTTTTAAGCTGTTGGAAAAATAAGAGCATTTCAAAAAAAAAAAAAATCTCTAAAAAATAGGTACAAATCCCCTCAAATTGGTAACGAATCA
>VZUI01037154.1:0-58400 GCA_013401135.1 Cettia cetti | reverse complement strand
AGGTAAATTCCATGATGGACAAAGGGAAAAAGAATACATAAAAGAACCAATGGGGAACAGTCTCTGGGCAGAGACCAAAGTAGCCATAGAAACCCTTATCAAACTATGATAGTAACAAATTCCAAGGTATGGGGCCCACACCAGGATAACTAAAACTACACAAAAGTTATAATAAAAATCCTAAACTTATATCTAAAACCTATAAAACAAATTCTGCATCCCCACATGTCTAGGCTTATGTCTCCTCAGCAAGGGTTCCTTGTGGTGCATGAGGAAGTTGGTGTTTTTCCCAGGTTGCCGCAGGCCTCCTTTTTTCCTTTGTCCCTGCTGAGAGGACTAGTTTTATACCATATTCATCTGTATTTTCATAATCAGTCACCATCTTTCTTTGCTTTTGAAGAGCAATCATGCTAGCATAGATGGTGCTCCATTAGGCAGCCCTTCTCATTGCATTTCCCTGTAGACATGATGGGCTCTCATCTTGAAGTGGCATCTGCCATCAGCAATGCCAAGATACCAGTAGAAAAGGGGGAGATCACAAGGAGGTCACCATTTAAAAAGATACAAAATACAAACCTCAGATAATTCCTAGTACTTGAGACTGATTTTAAATCTCCTGTCTTGGAGTAGATGATCACACAGAAGAAAAATTATCATTTTGCAGCTGAAACATTCATGAATGTACTGTTTAAGGGCTATTTCAGAAAACAAAGGAACAATGCAAACAAAGAAATGTCAGACAAAGAAATGTGGAGAAGAAGAGGTGACCACAGCAAGACATCAGAACCATCTGTTCCTTTTGTTCCAAGTAAAGACTTCTGGATGAGCAAGCACACCTGAGATCCTTAACAGTAACAAAAGCTGTGTGTTATCAATGGCAAAGGCGGACTTTGTTTACTGACTAGTGACAAAGGCATGCTACCTCGATATTCAGGATGCATCCAGACAAATAAACTGTGTATTATGAGGCAAGAACTGAAACTGCCAAGCTTAAAGCTTATTACTGTTGCTGTCTATAGCATTCTTTCCTTTTACTGGCTGACAATCATTGTGTCTATTTCTCTTGTACAGACTACTTTCCACTTGTTTTCACTGTAATGCTGAAGCTCTTTTTACCAAGCAAAAATGGTAATGAGAAGGGCATAACAACAATTTCACCTTTTGTTATGTTCTCATATAATAAGTACTGGTCCTTTAACTACTGGAAAGGGATTAACAGAATTGTAAAAAATATATATACATAACAATTATGGAAAACCTAGATATCACCCCTCGTTTCCACACAAGCTTACAAAAAAATGAACAAGATTTCAGGACTTCACATGTAAACTAGTTTGACAAAACCTGGATATTATCTTTATTTTTTTACTATACCTACCCGTAAAAAGTAGATATACTTCCCATAGGAGAGAAATGTGATTATATCACTATACTTCAATTTACCTTCAAATCACTTCCTTTTCACTGATCTAAAAATTGCTTTTCTTCTTAATGCCTCATTCCCAATCTGTAAAATGGAAAGAGTACTATTTTACAATGCAGGTCTTCATGTCAAATGCTCAACTAAAAAGGCAATTTAGGGAAAATCATCTTATGATGGGGAGAAAAGATAAACATGTGCAGTATGGAGACAGTTTTCTGTGCACATCATTTGAGAAAAAGAGTCTTTCTCTGGAAATTTTCAGCTTTCTAATCAGCATTTAAATCCTGATGATATGCAATGTAATTTTTTTCTCTTTGTTTGATGTACCTTTTGCAGTAAATAATGTGAACCTTTTCTTTAAATAATATTCATTAAAAATATTTATGATTTGCAAAAAGAATGGAAAAACATCTATATTAAATTAAACTCTTAATACCTACACTCCTAAATTGTATAGTAAGCTCTATATTAGTTTCCCACAGTTCTTCACAAACAAATCATACAGTACTACAGGAAGGAAAAGTAATCCATCTCAAAGAAATCCATTTGGAAAAGACTTGTTGTCATTGCACTTGTAAAAATATTCCAAAAATGAAAGAAATGTATATTTACAGGAAGCAAGGGATACATCTAGGGTGCCAGCAGAGAAATGCTGTTTCAAATATTTTCTTTATTCAGTGGCTGAAGTAATAAATTGCACAGTACATGAATTGAGATAAAAATAAATAATAAACATTACTGAGAACAAAATAGTAAAGAAATAAAATATGAATATATTGCAAACAGCATTTGGCATTGTGTGAAAATAACAGGGTCTCTTGTTTTCTTATCAGCTCTGAAAAGTGTGTTGCCTGGCTTCATGCAAATGCAGCTTCATTTTTTGGCAGTAAATGAATATACTTTTGTTTTAAACCTTAATATCTTCAACACTGAACAAAAGTATGGGGATGTGAGGCAGAAAAGATACAGTTTAGACACTGTGTTTCATGAAACACAGTATTCTATCTACATTCAACTTAAAATTTAAATTCTCTGTTTTCCATTGTATTAGAGTTTTTGAATTTGAATTTGACCAAAAATGGCTGTATTAATAAAAGTTTAAAAGTTTATTACATATTACAAAAATGATCAATATTTCTGGGAAAATACTTGAGTGAAATCTATGATGTCTGTACTGGTGTAAAGGTCAAGAATGTATTTTTTGTTTAGTCTATTATGTGAAGATTTTGTATTGAAAATAGTTCTAGTTAGGATGAAACAGTCAAAAACATCTATAAACACATGGGAAAATTAGAAGTTAAGGGGTTTTTTAAGCTAATTGTTAAATCAGAGGTGAATACTTACATTAGAAATTAATCTCTTATTAATTAATTTCACTCTTTCAGAGAGAACTAGAGGTGGTGTTCTCCTGCATGAAGTTGGAGGGACCATTTTACTGTGTCAAGTGTCACATGACTATATATATTCTCAGGGCAAGTAGCAGATGTGTATACTGTAGGTAGGTTGCAACTCTAACATTAAAAACACACAAAACTTTTTTTGTGGCTAGAGCAAGTGATCTGAATTATTTTAGAGTCTGGAGAGATTCTTCAAGAGCATTTACAGGTACTCAATCCTCTCCTCTTCAAGGCAGCAAACCCAGTACTGTTGAGAAAGAGCACAGATGCACAGAGAGGATCATATTTGCACTTTGGATTAGCATAGAGGGACTGAGAGCAAAGAAGAGGCCCCAGGTGGGGGCTGGTGGCAGGGTGGGAGGCATCAGGTGGGTGAAGGGTAAAAGATCCCAGTCTGCCTTGCTGAAAGTTGCTCATCTGCCATTCTGTGCCAAGGAAATGCTTCTTTAAGCAGAGGCTCTGCTGGAAGAGAGAGGCAGATTGCAGTGGTGGGCAATTGCTACCAGAAAATAGCAAGCTGGGCTTGTGACTGCAGAGAGAATTTCATGGTGACTTGCTTGCCAAGTGCACAAATGTGTCAGACCTTATGAAATGTCTCTACCAACCGCTAGGAAACAACAGAGGGGGTCTGTAGCTGGTGTGCATGGGAATAAAAATAGCAGAGTGAGAGAGAGATGGAGTAGATTTTAGGGTTTTAAGAATGTTTTAAGAGTACAAAAATCCCTAAAGTAGTGTTCTTTGTAACGCTCTCACAATTTCAGTGGTGCTGGAGATAGAGAGACAAACTTTTAATGCTGGACTGAGAAAGCAGTAGTAAGGATTAAGAGGCATCAGAAGCATTTAGCATAATGTATGGTCATGCACAAGAGAGGTACTTCCTCTGAATGACAAGTGGGTCAAGCTGCTACCACTTAATATCAAGGAAATTAAGAGTGAACTTTTAAATGAAAGGCTAAGAGTAAGCTGACTAGTCCAGAACAGCACAGAGGTGGAGATGACATATGCATTATGGATGATGTTATGGAAAATTTTTAGTCTCTGTAAAGGCTAGAACACAGAAACTAGTTAGTCAAACACAAAGTATGATTTAAACAGGATGCTGGGAAAAGAACAAACCTGTACAGTAACAATATAAAGTATAAGTTGTCAAATGAAGGAACATGAATAACAAAATAGCAGACATACTGGAAATTTGTTGGGAAGAGAAAAATCTGCTAAGTATCATTCAGTAGAATAAGATTAGCAACAATGATCAAAAGAAAGCTGACTATTTGGCAGGATCAAAGTATATGCACCCCAGATTTGCTTAAAATTCTCCTGGTACTTGAAGTAGTTGGGAGATATGAAGGTACCTTGCAAATTGATCCCAAGTGAGATTCCAAGAAATTCATAAACATAACAGGGTACATAAACCTGATATCTCAACAACGCAAATTAGTTTAGCCTATAATGCACAAATTAATAACCACAAACATAAATCTGACCATAGACAGGGGAAGAGACAATGTAGATTCTTGAAGGAAAATCCTGTGTCATAAACATACTATAGATATTTGAAAGTTCAGCATGTAGTAAGGTCACTCTGCCTGATATATCCCACCTGGAGTCCCACTTAATTTCTGGTTTGTCATCCAAAGCTTTAAAGAACTTAATCACTTCCAGCATGAGAGATAAATTTCTTCACTTTATTTCATCATTTGGTTAAATGATGAAACAGAGGGTAGGAATGAATACTTCTTGCAGTAATCAACAGTGAATTCCACACAGGCCTGTGCTGGAACTTGTGCAGTTCAATATATTAATAGATGACCTGGAACTGAAAGGCATTAGTGAAGTGGCAAAGTTTACTGCTGATTACAAGACAGTAAAAATGAAGGCAGATCATGAAGAATTGCAGGAAGAACTGATGAAGATGAACGAGTAGGCAGTAAAATGGCAGATGAAATTCAGTATAGATAAATGTCAAGTCATGTACAGGGAAATGAGCAGGTCTACACACACAGCACAATGGGCCCTGAATTGGTCATTATCACTCAGGAACAAAATCTTGGGTCATCATTAAAGGTTTTATGAAAATGCCAGCTCAATGTTGGTAAGACAGGCAAATCAAAGCTAGTCATTTTAAAAAGAAGTGAAGAATAAAAAAACGAACATCATATCTCATTATGTAATTCTCTGGAATTGCCCCTCTCTCTCCCTTTTAAACAGAATTGATGAAAAATGAGAAAGATTCAGGAAAGGAGAACAAGGATTAACAAATGGATCAAACTGCTTCTTTGCATAAAATAATAAACTAAGAGAAGATGGTAAAACTTGGGAAAAAATTACAAAAAGAAGAGATTACAATAGACTTCTTCTAAAAAGAGTGTCTGGGAGAGATTGGGTAAGGACTGATAGTCCACTGGCAATATAAAGCTGTCCAAAGTAAAAGGTGGGATAGATCAATTTAGTAGGACTTAGCTTCAAAACAATTTTAGAAAATTAGTTCTTCCCTCAGTAGCTGTAGGCCAGTGGAACTGCTCCAAAGAATGTTGGAAATACTAAAAAGAATATGGACTGAAGGAGACTTGGGGAAAACTCATGAAAAGGGACTCCAAGAATACCTGTTTCATGCATATGTACAATTTCTGACTCCAGAACAAAAAAACATTGGAAAGCACACGAGGCAAAAATGTCACAGATACTTCTCAATTTTTCATTCTTTCCTAGATTCCCGTTTATGATGTATTTTATTTCAGAAAAAATAGAAACAAGCATTTTTTGTGACTCAGAAGGCCTTTATTATATAAACTCTTGTTATTGATTCTTCCAATGACAGACACTGCCTACTTCATTAGTGACAAAACAAACTGAGAAAAAGGCACACCCTCACTGTTAATAAATGCATTGCAACTTCACTCTCATCCTTATGTGACCCTAAAACCGTAGCAATTTTTTATAAATTTTCTTTTTCTATTCAAAGTCAATGGAAGTTGTTTCATAGCCTGTGCAAGTCTTGTTTTCACAGGGTGGTCTGTACATCCTCACTTATGCAAGTGTGCTGAGGGGTGCTTTGAGGTGTGAAGCCTGGTGAGGATAGTGCTGGGGGAGTGTGGGAGGTGGGGACTTCCACACCTGGTGCACTGTGGACCATTCTGCCTGCTGGAGTCAGTTCCAAGGATGTACACCACCATTCTTACGAGTCATTTCAGACACTCACAGGAGAGGAGAGCAGCAAGCACACGATGCAGACAGCAACAGCCTGGAGCTTGAGCACCAGCCCGCTCCAAGAACAGAGACAGATGATGTGTGGTCTGATAGAAACCGACACTGCTAGGCACACTGCCTTTTCCTGAAACTGAGCCTATAATCGAATGATAAGGATTTTTGCGTGGTCCCAATAAGGAATGTGATCACTCAGATAATTTTGCTGCATATTATATTCTTTTGTAAAGAGTCTGTGCTATGTCTATGATAAGAAATATAGGTTTCTCCTATACCTATTGTTCCTGGAGAGCTGTTTAATTATAGATTTATACTCCCACCTTAGCAATGGCAACATTAATCTTCATAGGTATGGACTGCATACATAGTAAGAGTAACAATTATAAGAAAGCATTTCTTCTCATACCTACTATTCATCTTATCTTTTAGTTCATAAGCTACCACTCATTATTCAAGACTGCTAAATCAAAATTTTCTGAAGGTTGAAATGCCTCTGGTACCTATACTTTGTTTTGGGGACAAATCACAGCTTTCTCTGGTTCCTTTCCTGCCTCTAATATTACTTTGTTATTGGTCTTTATAATTTCATATTGCTGCTCACATCAGGGGTGTTTGAACAGAGCCTCATCAAGGTTTTTTAATACTATGAAGCCAAACAACCTCCAGCTCCGGACTATCTGGTGTTTTATTCTTGCAGAGATTGAAAGGTTCCAGATACATGCTATTTACACTTTTTTTAAAAAAATTTATTTATGTTTAGACAGTACTGTGTTTTTGAAAAGCAGAGAACAAACCCTTGCAAAATTTTGAGTGAGGAGACATAAGGTTTCCTTCTCCTACTATCTATCACTGGTAGTTGAGCATTTTACAGTAGCCTATAGCTTCTGCTTCCCTCAGTGATTGCACTTTTTGGAGTTGGAGTTTTCTTCTTAGGCACAGAACCTCTTGTAAAACTTGGCAAAACAATGTCTTTCCACAGAGAGAATCTCTTCCCTAGATTGTCACCAACCAATATAAATGGCATTTATAAGGGCAATTTTTCTTCTGGGAACAAAAAAAAAACCCAAACAAAACAGCTTATAGTCAGTTGTTAGCTACAGATTGTCCTCATAGAAGAAAAACATGAGTGTGGTAGGTATTTTTACTTCCTTTTTTTGTGCTTGCTTAAGGCTGAGAATGTTCTGAAGGACACTGTTCTGTTCCACACCTAGGAATGCTGATCTAGATTTACCTCATAATGTTTTTGTGATTAAGACTCAGTGAAGATCCATATAACAATACAGTTGGAGTACTTTACTGATTAAAAAATTTTGTCTAGAAAATAATTTTCCTCTAAAGTCATTGTATTTATGTGACTAACAAAATAGCTTGATTAACACTATAATAATGTCTACCAAATAAATATATAGTGATTCACTACTTATGGCTAGCTAAGAACATAACTTCTTAACATTATGTGCTGAAAACATTATCAATCTAGTTAATTTCTCTAAAAATTGTTGATATATTTGGCTTTTTGATCTTATTCATTAACTAAACTATGGGGGGAAAAAAGAAGATATAACCTTTTCAATGTCTCTGATTTCGTTGACATTGTTTTTATACTAATCATCATGAAAATTTTTGGCATACATCTAGACATATAATAACATAATGTCTTGCATTTTATATAAATCCCTCAGAATTTTATCATTAATCATTGTGCCATTGAAACACAATAATAACTTTTTTAAAACAGAGTAAAAGGCAAGATTTTGACTGATAAAAGGAACTCAGAGAAGACCTAGTTTGAGCCTAAAAAGGGCTGATCCACTTAGGGTTTAGTCAGCCTGAACCTATACTATTAGGTTTCAAAGAAAGCAGTTCACTTGATCCTCTTGGTATTTTTCATAAGTGTGGATTTATGGATTAGAACAGTCACGTGGTTATTGGTTGGAGTTTCCCCACACACACCCTCTCCTTCCAAAATCAAAAACCTGTGAAAATGCTTTTGTACACATCCAGGTTCCATGACTTTGCCATCTATCATGACAACCTCCTTTCCCTTCCTCTCTGTAGTTTTTCTCCAGAATGACCTGAGCAGTGCCTACTTCCACTCTGTTGCTGCACAGCAGCACACTATAATGAAGAAAGATAACTTTCTTTCTTCTCTAGGATAGTAACTTTTCTTCTGCCAAGAAAATTGGTGAAATATCATACAGCAGCAGTCTGTGGAAGTCAGTTTAGGAAACCTTCTAGTGTCTCAAGTTGCACTGCAATACTTCATACGTGAGTTCAAAGCACAAGATCAAACTCACATTGTCATCATACCCAAGTCCTCCACAGATTTCAGTGTCCTATTGCTTGAAATCAGGATTTTTTTGAGGATTTTATAGAAGACCTAAGCATTTATTATTATACCCCTCGGATCCTCTGAATAGGTGGGACATGGTAAGTTGAAAGTTTCAATGTGTGAAAATACTTCTTTAGACAATGCCTAAACAAAGTTAATGATGGATCAGAACCAGGTATACTTGTGGCTAACTATAGACCAGATGCTACCAGTATGTTGTCTTTAACTGCCTGAGTTAGGCGACAGAAAACCTAACTGAGGTAAAATGATGAAGTATACTGCAGAATCTTATTTCGTTATTGCTGTTTCTTACTTGGTAGAAATTCTAAAAGAAAGGATTATGTCCTCTGAGTCATATAGAAGCATGCTGTAATTTAATATATACCACTAGCTCATACTGCAATACCAAACCAAAAAAAAAAAAAAATCACAAACTGAACTATGTCAGATTTGTAGCAGAACTGAGACAAAACCTGTGGAGCTTTAATGATATCTGCTGAAGTAGCTCAAGAATTAACCTAGTAATTTATAAAAAAAAAAGTACTTTTTCTTCAGGTAACAAAAAACCTATGAAGAATCTTGCTACAATACTCTCTAGACAGCACTTTTTGTAACTAGTTAAAAAATACATTAAAATTAACAGTTTTCTGTTTAGAAGATTTCCTGTGTGAATGTCAAAACATACACTGCTGATAAACTAGGTTGTGATACAGGTATGAAAACCATGTTATGTGAACTGCTCTCCTAGTTTAAAGATGTTCTGAAGGACTCCACAAAAAACGTGAAATGGCAATGAAATCTTGATAAGAAATGATGGTCTTTACTAAACTTTATATGCTTTACTCATGCACAGGATTCATAGGATTTACACAGAAAAAAAATGTCCAAATATGTCAATTTCATTTTAATTTTGAAGGTTTATTGCTGCCTGAAATTCATTTCTGTAATCAGATGCTTCCCATTTCTCTAGGCACTACAGTTGAGGTGTCTAGCAACCAGAAGCAGACAAAGCACAAAGTTAGTAATTCACATGAAAGTTGGGAACTCTATCTTTGATTTTGCTTTGTTTTGAAACAAACCAGAGGAAGAATTTTTTCAACACTTGCAGTAAACTAGAAGGAATACTTCAACTAGTCCCAGAAATTAAAAAAGATGTAGCAAATAAACACTTCAAGTAATTTTTTTTGCAATCAAAATTTAAGAACAATAGTAACCGTGAATTTCCCTGAGAGTAGATATGAGGTTATCTGGGATATAGAGATATGGAGTAACCTTCTGGGATGACAGTCCAGAGCAATAGACCTGGGGAAAAAGATTACATCAAGGTTTGTAGCAGCTGCTGTATCATTTTTTCAAGACACCCAAATTATTCCCAGTCTCATCAATCCTATGACATCAGAGTCTTCAACAGCTGTAGTACATTTTGCTAATCCCAGTGATTGCCTAGTGAGTGTAAAAAAAATTTGGCCTTGATCTGCGTCTCACATCAACTGAGACACAAATTAATGCCCAAGAATACATACACTGAATAGGCAGTGGGTTTTGTGACCTAGAATCCTATTTTATATCAAGAAACTTCAGATGTACCCTACCACAATATGATCTAATACATCCCTTCCAATTCATTCTACTTGCTATTAATGTGTTCATTCTGAACATTGTGTGAAATAAACAGGAGAATGGATAAAATTATTTTTCTCAGTGTGAAGTTCTTCAATTACTTTATGAATTTATAACAGTTGTACACAAGCACCTTACTTAGTTGTATAATTACTTCTATAGTGCCATTCTAGGACAAATTAATGTAGATAATATTGCTCAATATGAAATTTTATTCTTCAGATCTGTATTTATTGTTAAGAACTATCCATAACTTTTCTCATGTTAATGAATTACAGAGAAATGGTGTTTGATTCATATTTTGATTCCTAGGTAGTTTCTCAGACAGCATTTTTTTCCTTAGTTCTTTTTTCAGGGGTATGAAGTAAAAAAGAAAATTAATGAATTTTTTCATGGTGACAGAAGACCTGTCATTCATCTTTAATCATTACTATAGCCGTTAACATAATCAGACAATTCTGCATCAGATTATTATTTAATTGTATACAGTAACTTTTCTTTCAATATCAGACATGATCTGAGAGCTAATACCTGCAAGAACAGTGGCTCTTGAATCTCTTCCTCTTCAACATTTTGGCACAATATCATAAATCTTTTTTTTTATTCTCTCTAAAGAGAAATCTATTCAGTAACACGAGTTGAATGAGATTTCAAGAGGAAAGGTTACAAAAGGTGTCTTGTATGCAGAGGAAAAGTTAGAGCTTGCTGTGATCCTTTGCAGTAAACAGTAGGAATGCCCTGTCATTCTCACTTCATGTCATATTATATGGTGAAGATAAGGAATAAGGAAACAAGAAATGGCAAGTCAAGGAATTGATTGAAGCAGAAGTTTGGATTCTGAAAATCTGTACTTTTCCAGTATGGCATGAATTAAAGCTTTTTTTTTTTTTTTTTTTTTTTTGCTGCTATTTGGTCTTTTATCTCTTTTAGTCACTGTCAATGGTCTTTGACTTCTGCAGGTCTTAAAACTAATATAGTATCTCACATTTTGTTTCATAAAAACCTCTAGATCTTTTAAGTACCTTTCTTTCTTGTCCTTTGAGTCCTTCAAATGATCTGGTATACATTTATCTGTCTAGGTGTCTGAGCCTAAAAGCTGGATTGACAGAAACTCTGTTCAGCTGATGCCTGGCCTGAGTTAAATATATCTCAACATTTAAACACAAATTCCCAACTATGACAAGAAATTCTTCTCAGCTAAAAGGTATGACACCTTTCTAGAACCACAAATTCTGGGTTTTGCATTATCTGCTTTCATTGAGTAACTTGGTAGCTGGAATATTTGTGCAAAATAAAGATATTTGGTAGTACAGAGGAACACAGGTTTCCTTGGCCGCTAAAGCAGTGTTTTCACTATCAGACTTTGTTGCCATTATAATTTTTCCTCATTTTTGTTTCCCAGTCACTAGTTATGCCAAATTCAACACAACTGTTGAGAGTTGAGCACATATTTCATGGTAGTAGCAAGACTGGCATGTAAATCACTGTCTCAGAAGGTGAGAAGATAACAGGACACATAAATGTCTACATCAAGCTGTAAAATGAAAACTCATTGTGTTTTAGCAGAAAGGAAAGAATCTGTTGAGTTATTAAGGAAGATTCATTTTTACCTAAATAGAGTAATCAGGGCTGCAGAATTGATGATGGATTGTTCCTGCAGTTTGAGGCCCTATTTCTCTATGGTTGCAAATAGGTAACAGTTGCTTTTTGTTAGAGAGTGCTGGTCTCTGGTCATTTTGTCCCAAGAAGAAATCAGTGTAAAAGGTTCGTATCCTACTAATCACGTAGAAGAGTTAATTTCAAAAATGCAGGGGTTTTAACTCCTGATTATTTTTACCAGTCAGGAGTTCAATGGTAGAGGTAGAAACCTCCACCTGAGGACGCAGGGAACTCCTTTTAACACGTGCACCTTTGGGAATCTGGCTGTCCTTCATAAGCCCTCCTTAAAGTGATGTTGCATCTCTGCCACAGATGGGAAGTGTTACTGTTTTTTTCTTTACCCAATAGATGACAAACTGATGATTGCCAGCAATTTCCATTAAGTGGTGGGTATTCTGGGGCGTGGCCTGTGTTTTGCAGGAAAGCAGCAGTTTCATGTCAAATAAAGTAATTTATGTCAGTCATTGTGCTCTGTAAGTGGTACAGTGACAAAGATCATTGATTTGTCTCAACTCTTTAACACAGAGACTAGCACTTGTCACTCTGTGACAGCATACTTATATAGTCCCCTGTATCCCAAAGAAGCTGGTAAAGGAGGCAAGACAGATGGCTGATGACATGGACCAAGCACTAATAGCAATAACTTCTGACAGACAGACTGTTCATCTCTTCATTGCTGTCTTTCCTTCCTCTTTATTTGTCTGTCTCTATTTGTGTAAATCTGATACCAATAGCCCAAGACAGAAGTTCATTGGCAGAAACCTTTTGCATTTTATACTTTCAATACTGAGAAAGGTATCTCTAGCCAATCAACTGTACAGACCTTGCTCACTTGAACAGAAAACCATCATGTAAAACAACTACACTGGCTTTTAGTTTCATTGTCATGAGACTCAGTGATGCAATAATGTATTCACATGGACCACACCTCTTTCTTCTGGTTCTTATAGATTTGTCATAGATTCATAGAATCATTTATGTTGGAAAAGATCTTTAAGATTGTGATGTCCAACCTATAAGCCAGCACTGCCAAGCCCACCACTAACCATGTCCCAAAGTGCTGCATCAACATGTTTTTTAAATACCTCCAGGAATGGTGATTTCACAACTTCCCTTGGCAGCCTTCCAATGTTTGACAACCCTTTCCATGGAGAAATTGTTCCTAATATCCAAACTAAATCTCCCCTGATTAGACCTGAGGCAACTTAAGCTTCTCTTTCCCTTGAGACCTAGCAGAAGAGACCAACCCCCATCATCTGGCTACAACCTTCTTTCAGGTAGTTGTGGAGACCAAAAAGGTCCCCGCCAACCCTCCTTTTATCCAGGTTAATCAACCCTACTTCCTTCAGGTGCTCCTCATCAGACTTGCACTTCAGACCCTTCAGCAATTTTCGCTTTAGCACCTTAATGTCTTTCTTGTAGTGAGGGACCCAAAACTGAATCACAGCATCCTCAAGGTAGGAAGAGACCTTCAAGATCATTCAGTCCAACCATCCATGCAGCAGTCCCACTGCAACCCCTAAATCACTAAACCATATCACCCAGCACCAGATACAGCTGCCTCTAAAATACCTTCAGGGATGGTGACCTAGCCACAGCCCTGGACAACTTATTTCAATGCCTGAACCCCTTATCAGTGAAATCTTTATTTTAATATCTGTTATGGATTTCCCCTGCCTCACCTTAGGGCCATTTCCTCTGGTCCTCTTGCTACAGGCATGGCAGAAGACACTGCCTCCACCTCACTACAAGAAATGAGGTGCAGCCTCACCAGTGCCCTGGTCCTGCTAGCCACACTGATACAAGCTAAGGATGCCATTGGCCTTCTTGGTCACCTGGGAACTTGCTGGCTCATGTTCATCCACTGTTCACCAGCACTCCCAGGTCCTTTTCCACTGGGCCTTCCAGCCACTATTCCTTCAGCCTGTAGCATTGCATGGGGTTCGTGTGACTGAAGTGGAGGACCTGGCTACTGTCTTGTTAAACTTCCTACAGCTAGACTCAGCACATCTGTCCAGTCTATCCAGATCCTTCTGCAGAGCCTTCCTACCCTCCAGCAGATCAACAGTCGTGCTCTACATGGTGATATTTGCAAACTGACTGAGGGTGCACTCAATCCCTTGCCCAGAAACATGTCCTTGTAAGTGTACTCGTTGTATATCTCAGTATATCCGAAGGGAAGGAGTGATTATGCTCTACATGCACAGAACGCTTTGAGGGCAGAACCAATTTTTTCCCTTTCCAAAAAGTATCCACCAATTTGCAGATTAATCAGACTGTACTTCTTTTCTGTCCAATGTTATGCCTGGATAGTACATGAGACATGGCAGGATGATAACTGAGATAGAAGAATATTATTGTACTGTTTTAGGCTCAGATAGAGTCAATTTTCTTCACA
Source organism: Cettia cetti (assembly GCA_013401135.1). Lineage (NCBI taxonomy): Eukaryota > Metazoa > Chordata > Aves > Passeriformes > Sylviidae > Cettia > Cettia cetti. The sequence continues at coordinate 44,367 of VZUI01037154.1, read as the reverse complement.
GAATCTAGTATGGGCAATGTTTTAGATTTGTGCTGAAAACAGTGTTGATAACTAAGGGCTGTTTAAGTCACTGCTGAGCAGTGCTTATGCAACACCAAGGCCCTTTTATCTTCTCACACCACTCCACCAGCACGGAGGCTAAGGGTGCACAAAGGGTTGGGAGGGGACACAGCCAGAGCAGATGACCCCTGCTGAACAAAGGAAGATTCCATGCCATATGGCATCATGCTCAGCATATAAACCTGAGGGAAGATAAAGGAAAAGGGGATGTTCAGGTGATGTTGCTTGTCATCCAAGTCATCATTATGTGTAATGAAGCTTTGGTTTCCTGGGGATGGCTGAACACCTGCCTGCCCATGGGAAGGTGTGAACGAATTCCTTGTTCTGCTTTGCACTTGTGCACAGCTTTTGCTTTCCATATTAAACTGTCCTTGTCTCAACCCACAAGTTTTCTCACTTTTACTCTGCCCGTCCTGCTGAGGGGAGTGAGCAAGAAACTGTGTTGTGTTTAGCTACCTAGTGATGTTAATCATGACAATTTAACAAAAAAATTCTAGTGTATTTATTTTCTCAGCTGATGAGAAGGAATACTAGTCCTGAAAACAATGCCAGAACTGAATACTAACTAAATTAACCTTAAAAAACCATACAATTCATCAGTAAGTATCTAACACAAAATTAAAATCAGCTTTATTCTAAAAATAACAATTTGTATTTTTCAACCTACTCTATTTAGCTACAAAACATTTGTGAAATGTATGGATTTCTGAGAAAAGCAATGCCTTTCTGCACTGGTGCATATTCAAAGTGAATTAGAGCAAAGGTTTTATAGCAGCCAACATTTCAATTAGCACTTTATATTTTTAACTGGTTTTTCAGTGTAACTTACTGTATTTTTCATTTGTAGTCACTGTTCAAGTGATTTTTATTTCCATTTATTTTACTTTAAAAATTGACATTCATACAGTATGTTGGTATGGTTTCTTCACCTTGCATCCAGCCCAAAGGCATTGATAGTAAGGCAAACTTTTGAATGCTTCTTATGGAAATTTAAAGACTGTATCACCAACTGATTATATAGGAACTTTCTTTTGTTGCAAAAGTCTTTTTTAAGGGAAACATCCTGTTGCTTTGTATAAAACATATATCTAAGCATAAGTTCAGATTAACCCATACTAATTCAGTCTACAATTCTGATAAGTAGTAGTGGGTTTTTATTTACTCATATATAATGTAAGTTACTAGTAAAGCCAAGTGTTTTACTTTGAATTTACAATTATTGTAATTATTGGATATTAGGATCTAAAAATTACCAATATTATGCTTGTTATATCCAGAAAAAAAGTGTTAAGACAGCACATTTTACAGATGTTTTGTTAGAAATCTGTGTTAGTATTTTTCAGATTCCTCTGTGTAATAAGGGATATGCATATCCACACATTTTAAAAAGTTTTCAATAAAGTGAATAAAAGAAAAGGAAATATGTCATTATAAAGTTCAGTCCCAGTCATGTGATGTTATAGAGGAGTTCTTACAAGTAAGACAGGGAAAAGACAAAGCACTGAGAATTGAAGAAAAGGATAAGTATGTTGTCAGATTTTAAAGATTTCTTTTCCTCCTGCCTGAGTTGCCTTAACCAAAAAAAAAAAATAAAAATGCCAGTATCTTTATTAGGCAGCATCAGCAGGGATCGCAGCCATAAAGAAGCTGGAGTAAATAAATCTACTATCTCTAAGCCAGGATTTGACATTATCATATCATTATCTCTTTGTGGATCATGTAGCTAAGTCTGTGACAACCCTGTCCAGTGTCAGAGGGCATCTTGCTTTCTAGTTTCTTAAAATGATGCATAACCATTCATCAGCATCACCACTCAGAGGCCAAGAGAGCATCTGCCTTTTGTTAAAAGTCCTGTGGTGCATCAGCTGGTCTCCCTCTTCCTCTCTTTGGTTCTGTTAGGTACAGGGATAGGGATCCTGCAGCCAAGTTAAAGGGTCTCTGGCCATGTGATCAGCAATCAGCACAGTTCTTTTAGCTTGAGTTTTTTGGGTCATCCTAAAGGACTTTAATGAGAGGTTTTCCATGGATGATACATCTTCTTTCTGGACTCGAAAAGAAGCTGAATGCAATTGCATGAATAAGATATTTCAAAACCCTCTCAGGATCTCGTCTACATCCTGTACAAAACAGCTGAATGCTTTCATAGCTTAATAGATACAGATTAGTTGGTTCCATCCAGTACTCTCTGCCTACCAGTGAAACCTATCTGGAGCCAAGTTATTTTATAATACATGGCACAGATTGAAATGTATGGGTGCAGATCAATATGCTCAGTTATACTGATTATTTTGTGCCTGGCAGCTCCCTCTGGTGCTGCTTCTTCTGATGATGACAGCTACGGAATCACTACTATGAAACAGATATGTATTGTTTTTCCTAGGCAACTTTCATGTGACAGCAGGTTTTGGTATTCAACAAAGTTTCACTCGATACCTCTTGTTCATGTTTCTTTGTGGTCTTCCAAGGGGGCATTTCTTCTAGTCAGTACCATCCCTTGGACAATTAGGGGAGAGATAGGTCCTTGGGGATTTCACTCAACAGACTGTCCACAGTCACTTCCCATTTATCCCTAAAGCAATATAGGACTTTCATCTGGGTCTGTTGCTTGATTAAGAGATTAATTAACCTTTCTGTTTATTTCGCTACATCTCATTCTTTTAGCCTTGATGCAGCACTTCTCACTCAAAGTCAAAAAGACAGTTTTGGTTTATTTCCGCAGGTGCAGGAATTTTAAGATAGCCCTTTGGCCACGTGTTTCCCACTAAAGGAAGAGCAGAGGTCCAATTCTCTGCCTTTGGTGATCTCCAAGACAGCACTCAACTATATCCAGATTATCTCTGAAACTGTAAAAACCCCACAAAATTCCAATGGAAAGTCAAGGAGCATCCTACTGAAGCTCTTATATTTGCCATGCCCCTAAAAACCCTACAACATTCCAATGGAAAGTCAAGGAGCATCCTACTGAAGCTTTTATATTTGCCATGCCCTGTACCTGGATCCTGAAAATGCTTGTGGACTGTTTACCTGTTTTCAGTTACCAGCATTTCAGTAGGCTCAGTTCCAATTAAAAACTGTATGGCTATAACCATGGTCAGTGAAAACAGAAATTTAAGATCCTGAGCTAGACTCCTTCTGATAATGTAACTGCAAAGAATACAGGAATTCAGATAACAAAGAAATACTTCCCCAAAGATGGCGGATCCACTCACAAATTAGTCTTCCAGCCCAGTCTTTCTTCCCTTCTGTGGTTCTTTACACATTTGATTTTTGTTTTAGAAGGAGACAGAGATGGCAGTCTATGTAAGCCATGCACACAGCCACAGAGCAGTAAAACCCAGTACATGTGGCTGTTTTATCTACAGGAAACTACGGTCAAGACCCTTCTCTCAAGGGTCAAAACACAGCTAGAACTACTGTAGAAATGTGTGTAGAATCTAACACTAGCTATTTGTAAGCAATGTTTCATTCTACATCTATTGCATCTTGGAAATTATACTCTGCTACTAATTTCACATTTCTCAAAGGCTCATGCTTCCTTGCCATGCAGGGTTTGAATGTATTCATAAGGGTCTGCTTTTCCTGAGCTTGGATATGTACATGCTCTGCTAAGAAACATGATAAAGAAATTAAACTCCTTTTGACATGAATCTGTGCTAATACCCCAAGGGAGCTACAAAATAGAATAAAAGAATGTATTATGCCATTATATTCAAACACTAACACAACCGTGCAGCACTGGGGTGCAATGCAAAAGGCAGATGGATTGCTAAAAGGATTTCACAGACATCACTACTAAAATGAACTATTTGACATTACTCATTAAACTGTGTTTGACTAAGGTGTTTGGCAATATAACTGCACTCAAGATAAATTAATAATGCTGTTTCTAATTCTGCTGTAACTTTCTGTTTCTAAGCATCTATATTGCTGCCTTGCTTACACATACTGTTTAAGTAATGTCATAGTCTGAAGATGAGAAGCCCAGTCCTAAGGCTGTTCTCAACCAATGGCTTTTCCCCATAAATTTCCTTTTTGATTTAAAAACATGCAAAGGGAAACATATTTCTTTGGAAGTCTTTCTTCTTATGAATCTGAACTACTAGTATTAGTCAGGTAGAACTTAAAAAACTGATGTAGCAGTCCCATAATTACCAGCTACTCTTATAAGGAATGAATTTTGTCACCCTTGCAGATAATTTACTGGTGCAAATAAGGGAAGTCTACGTGCAGTGGGTTAAGACATTAGTGTCGTTAGCTGGCTGACTTGATTCTCTGTCAGAGTTGCCAAGACATAACTGAGAGTTGAGCTGTGGCCTCTGCAGCTCCCAGCCTGTTGTCTTGGTATAGCAGAACCAGCTGTGCTGGTGGGGTGTGATTGCCTGGAGCTGGCACAGGAGTTCCTGTCTGTTGACTGTGGGAAATTGCAAATGCCACTAGAGCAGCAAAAGGAAAAGTTTGTGCTTGCAGAGCCTGAAATTGTCTCTGTTAGTTTTGCCATTGAATATTAGATAATTATATATAAAATGTTAAAAAGAGTCTTCTTGTTTACTGCAGTCTGCATTGTAACAGGTGTTGTACAGAAAATCCTGCTACAATGAATTAAGGCTTTGATCTGTTTCTTCTAGAAAATGAAAAGCAAAATAATACAAACCCAAGCAAATGTATAGCTTTCATAACATATAACATCAAAAAAGAAGTTAATCTGTAATGCTGATTTCTGCCATCTCACCACCCATAGGTTTCCTTTACATGAGTTTATACTGTAAAGCTGCCATCCACTTCTCTTAAATAGAGATGTCTCAGTTTGATCCTCCGTCAGCATCTAAGTACTCCACCCCCAGGGTTGCATGGCATACATTCTCCCTCTCTTTAGAAACTGGTGTCTTATCTGGCAAGAGAAGAGCTTGAGAGATGTCATCTCCTCTTTAGCCAACAGATGATCAGCTAAATATGCCTGTTTTCGTGTATCTTCTGTGTCCAAAGCATAGTGAACCCACAACATTTCTAGCTCAAGGTAGTACAGTACTATAAACAAATGCCAAAATTCAATTATTTGCAACTTCTCTTCAAGCTAACCCACTGAATATTTTAATATTAAGCTAGAGATATAGAGAAAATGGATACATTTTAGGTCTTAGTTTTAAAAAGTTGATTTTTAGATCTTTAAAAACAAAATAGGTGCTTGAAGTGAGGACTTTGAAAATAGAGTGCATACTGAGGCTCTAGGGCATTATAAATACAGTTTGAAGTACCAGAGCCTGAAAGCAGAAAAAGAAACCCCAAAGAACATGTATGTTGAAACATGCAAAATGTAGGATACCTTTTCTTGCAATTTCCTACTTCTTGTAGCTGTGAACGTATGGCGTTTTCCAAGGAATCATTATTTGTATTTTTACATTTGCTGTTCATGGGTAAGAGAGAAATGTGCGTAGATCTTTCTTTATATACCACACCGTTTCTCTCATTTTCAACTCATGTCACGGAATTTTTCTTCTTGTTAACACCTTTTTCCATTCAAAATTTATGCACAGCTTGGTATACCATTTTTCTGCATAGATTTATTTTTGTACTAAGGTACACAGATCATTTATGATCTACATAGAACAATATTTCATATGGATTTTTTAACCATCTATTTTCTGATTTTTTTTTACTTTTTCACAAGTCCTGTGAAATACTGTGCTGCATTTGACCCCGTTGCTCAGCTTTTCCATTTCCCTGTGACATCTAAGCCTTTGCTGTATATGAACTATATCACCCAAACTGAGAACCATGCTGAGAATTTGACAGAGTGGAAAGAGTAAAGGTCTGAGGTGTACATCTGAAGCATGTTTGACCCAGTGGGAACACCAGCAATAATCACTTTTAGGTGCACTGTCCTCATGCCTCTGGCAGCTGGCGATGTTCTGTTCTGTTGCTGGAACTCCTTCTGGAGTTGTTCATAACCAAGTCCATCACCTTCCATTACCTTCAAATTTATCATCTCCTCATCTCCGTTGTCCTCGGCCTCACTTCCCCATTAAAAAAAAAAAAAAAAAGTACGAAAGCTATCTCGCAAATCCAACTGAAATAAGGGGTGGATGTGGTGGTGGGTGTTCTCTGACTTTTTTCTTTTTACTTTTATTTGTTATTAGAACGATCTTGAAACTAATTTCAGAGATATTACATGGGCATTTTTGCTACACAAAAATAAGCTAGACCTGGATAAGATAGATGCTTGATTGAACTTTCATACAATGCTGATAGTCATGCTGGCTGATAGAGAATTTCTCCTGAGGTGATAGACATTGTTTAAGTTAGATGGAGCTGTTGCAAAATCTGAAAATGTCAAGTTCTTCAATTTCCATTAATATTTATGTGTCTAATAGGAAGAAAGATCAATAGCTTTTCTCAGAAGGCTTCCACAATAGAACTAAAACTAATTACTGAAAATAAAATAATTACAGACAACCTTATTTGTGTTCTGGACAGCTAATAAGAAAGATCAAGAACTTTCAAGATTTTTGAACAAGTCAACAATGTTTTCTTGTTTTTGCATTGACTTTAAAGTCTGTGACTGCAGCTCTCAGATACATGGGATATATTTTAGCTACTAGTCTCTATATCTTACTCTGCATTTTATCATTGCTTTTCATAACTTTATCCATTTCACCTCCCTTTCTCTCTTTCTGCTTTCTCCTCTCCTTCCCTCTTCAGTTTCTCCCTTTCCTCCACTATCCCTCCCTCTTTCCGTTCCCTCATTCATTCCTTCCCTTAACTTTCTTAATATATTCTCCCATAAATATTTAATTTATACTCATTCTATGTGCTGTATTTGCTTGGCCAATAAATAGTTTTTCTTTTCTTCTGTTTATAGTGATGGGGAAAAGAAGAAATGAAGGCTTTTCTCTGCAGCTTCTTGGCTGGAAAGGACTGTCATTTGCTTTTGCCATTGGCAATAATCGCATTTGTAAATAAAAGCTAAGTGAAAAACAACTTACTAGTGTTAAGTAGGCTGTACATTGACCTCCTCTATCTTTAAATCAACATATATCAATAACAAATCACAAAGAAACACAGATGGAAGCTTTTTCCCTTCAGGGAAGAGAGCAGATAATGATTTGCCTGTAAAATTTATTTATCAGATCTAACCACCTCAGTAAATTTATTTTTCCTTCAGAGGAATTGTCAATTTTAGTCAAATAAATTGAGACATCTCTGATAGATATTCTACCTCTTTTTTTTATCTATAATGCAAATTAAGTGCTTCTCATAACACAAGTGAAGGAAAGATAAAGGAGGAATGGACAGAGAATTCTGACATGATATTTAAATCTGAAAATCATCATTGCTTGGGGATTTCTATTTGACATAAATCAGGAATTCTTGTGGAGGGTGTTTGCAGAAAGCCTTGATGTAGTAAAAGGAGAAAATTTAAAATCTAGTTTATAGTTGGAGGCTCTTTCAGCTGGTCCTGATAGCCTCAAAAACATTGACCTGATACTTGATATAGATTGAAACTTACATAATACGGTAAATCATACGTGATCAATCGTCATGACAAGGAGCAGAAAATTAAACTGGCGTGTTTAGGACTTATATAGATTTGTACACCTTAGCCTCAACTGATTTGATGGACACTGAGACGAACAATGTCCTCTTTAACCGTGTCTGTTCTGAAAGAGAAACAGCAACATGTCTAGTGTACTAATGGTGCTATTCCTGCTTTTCCTTACCCTTTGCCAGCACACTCCTGAGTATACAAGGTAAAAAAGGCATGAATTACTGAAGAGCAGGAAGGAATGGATGGAACAATGACAGCAGAATTGCTTTACCACTTATTTTTTATTCACTTTTTTAGAAGCCACCCTAAAACTACTACCCAATGTTTATTAGTCTACAGAATAAGACTAATGATTCTTTAAATCATTCCCATAAGTCTCTATGGAATTTTCAATTTGTTTTCCTTATTGATTATCTTACATAAATGACAGCAGTGACAATTTGTTTTTAACAACCTGTCGAATATATAGTTGGTTTGCACCCTGTTGCGTGCATATTTTTAGTTGAACGTAATTTCTTTGTGAGACATGATGTTAAAACAATAACTGCTGAAGTCTACACAGGAAAAACAGTAGGATACTACAAGCTGGTAAATGATTTATCAAAATTTGAGCATTTTTTCTAGTTGACTATCAAATATTCTTGTGGTTACTTAATTCTGCAATTTATTGGAAAATAAATAAAATTATTTAATACACATTTTTTTCGTGTTACAGAGAAAGACAAAGTTTCATACACTAGCAAATAAAATGTTGCTTTCAAAGATAAATAATGGGAATCAAAAAAGCTAAAGCCAAAAAATAAAATTAGTATTTCCTAAAGTTGTGATAGCAGATTGCAATATTTTTTAAGCTACCATTCCAAATAAAAAAGATGGCTCATCATGAGCTTTTGCTGTGGCAATTTTAAGCTTGGCATTTTGGAAAGACTTTGTTTTTAAAAGGTCTTAACTCAAAGTCAAACACAAGCTTTTTCTGGATTACTGTAGCTCAAACATTGTTTCTAAAATTTGAAAGCCTTGAAGGAATTGTAAAAGCAAAGTATTTCATTAATCTTCACAAGTTTATATACATTTTTCACAAGTATTTTCCCTAGTGTCAAGTGAATTTCAGTGTAATATTATCATACAGATAAAAGCTTTTTGTAAGAGTATACATTGATACCAGTGCACAGGAGAATCCCCCAACACCCTGTTTGCCTTCCTCAGTCATGCCACTTCTGGTCATTCCCCCTGCCCCAGAGCTGCTCCTATTGGGTTTGGGGGTTGGCCACCATTATTCCTGAGCCAGCCCATGCTCCATCAGCCTCAAGCTGCCAGCTCCTGGCAGGTCTCAGAGCTTCTCCCAGTCTGTACACTACAATCCTCCACAGGTGGAATGCACCTGCACAAGAGATGCTTACCTTGGCAAGGGATGTATCTTCAACTGGGTCCTTTTAGATTGGACATTAGGATGAATTTCTTCACAGAAAGGATGATTGGGCTTTGGAATGGGCTGTGGTGGAGTCACCATCACTGCGAGTACATAAGGAAAGTCTGGATGTGGCACTCAGTGCCATGGTCTGATTGACAAGGGTGGTGTTTGATCGTAGGTTGGACCCAACCACATTAAAGGCCTTTTCCAATCTATTTGATTCTGCGATTCTGTGATTCTTTACTTTACGTTCCCTTTGGTTTTTGCCCTGTTTTAGTTGTGCTGTTACGAATCATAAATAATGCCTTTTAGCTTCATACTAGTCCTTGCAGTCTGTATTTAATAAAGATAAAGCCTTTTCAAACAGGCTTCTGATGCTAGGTTTTGTGCAGCCACATCACCTACTGATTTAAACTACAAGAAATGCCTATTGTATAACTGTTGAACTGAATGACTTCTAAATATACATGAAAAAAGTTTTTGAAGTTAAGATGATATTGTGCCCTCAGATTTGTTTCTAATCAATTGTTTTTAAAGAAAAAGAGGAATATGTCTTGAATCATGAGTAAAAGTCAACAAGTATCCCAGGCTGCTCACAAAAATACATTTAAAAGGCAGAGAATTTCTTTATCTTCTCAAAACAAGAGAAAATGTTTAAAAGTTCTAAAGCTAAAGAAAAAATCACTTTTAAAAAAAATTTCCTTGAAGAAAATTCTTACGAGAAAACCCTGACATTTTAAAAGCATTGATTTCAGTTTGAGGAACTCTGGTTTTGATTCCACTTTTTTGAGAGACAGGGAAGAAAATAAATATTAATTCCTTTTCATCAGGAAACATTAATACATAAATTTTACTCTCACAGTTGTTTCAAATGGCAGCGTAGCTGCACTTAAAGCAAGTTCAGATTTACATCCAAAGAGTTTTGCAGTAACAAATACTTTTTAACGTCCCAGTACCACAAAATTGCTACTTTGGTAGTTTTTTATACATTTAGTTATGTGTGGCATCATTAGAACTATGATAAAGGTTTATGTCAGAAACAATTGGTTTTATTAAGTGTTGTCATATAGCATAGAAAACCTCTTTCTAGAATAGCTTTGGCTTTGTAAGATTAAATACTCTCCTTAAAAGAAAAGGTCTAAAATTAATGTTTTCCTCCATGTGCACCAGGTTTGTAATGAAGACTTCCACAGGATTTGAAGCATGTAATTTGGTTTCCTTGACATGTTTATATTCCAAGACTAACGATCATTTTTGTGTAATTTTTTTTAACCCCAGGGGCAAATTAGAGACAATTTAGATCTACTGTAGTGCTTATAAGTAGGAAATTTGTCTTTAAGCACACATTAGAGAGAACCCCACCTCTACAGGCTGTTGCCGGTGGTTCTGCTTTCCTGGCACTCTTTTTCAGTCCCAAAATATCATGACCAAATTAACTACCACTGACAAGATACTTTTGTGCATTTATATAGCACTAAACTGACTCTGTGGTGACCTATTTGCAATAGAACCAGTGGGCCTAAGATAGCAAAAAGTTTTTCATCAGTTCTGGGTATGAAAAAATTTCTCATTTTAATTGATGGTATGCTAGAGGCAGATAAATATCTCTCTATAGGGTCTATGAAAGTTGGGAATGCATTTTTATATCCAGAATATATATTTTAAGTATCAAAACTAGGGTGAATTTTTTTTTCTTTTTAATCTTCTTGAAGTCATTAATTAACTTTATGTTTTTACTCTTGGTAAAATAGCTTGTAGCTTGATTATCTGAGAATACTTACAGATATATCCATATCATCATTACTGATATTTTAAAGCATCTTCTCCAACAGGTTATTCATATTCTGAGAGATTTTTTAATACTTCTGCCACTTTTGTTATTTTTGAACAGAATGCTACTTGAAATAGTCTCCCTAAAACTGTGGAATTGTCACATAAAAAAAAAAAAAGAACTTAATTATTTTGAATTAAGTTTAAGTTGTGATGAAATCTATTCAAACACTTCCCAATTTGAAGAAGAAATGCATAACTTCTTGATGGAACACAAATCTACTTCTACTTACATTTCTTACACACAGCTTTTTCTGCACCAATATACATGAAAAGTCTATCTTAAATTTGATAATTACACACCTTACCAATTTTTCTGTCAGCCCAACAGTGTGTTTCTGCACTAGGATATGGATTTGAAACATACTGAGATAAAAGAAAGTCATCCCAGAAATATTTTCTTTCTTGCAGAAGAGGAAACTGAAACAAAGTTTAAGTGACGAGGATGAGAATAGGAAAAAGAACAAGGAAAACCTATGTGCTCTAGGGGAGAAATAGAAAGTATGACTTCAAAACACTATTTTTCTTTCCAGATTTGGTCCCTGATGTGACTCAGAAGAAACGATTTAGAGTTCAAATTTAGAATTATTCTTTCAACTTTGGTGTCCATATTGAGACAGTAAGGCTGCTCATAGCTTTTGGAAATAAGGAATTATGTGTTCCAAAAGCAGTGCCAATCTGAAGTGTAGAGTCTTTTGGAAATATTCTCATTATTTTGATGCATTAGGCTTAGTGCAATTTGCTTTACACTTCCCTTTATTAATAAATAACCACTGAATTCCAAACAAAAAATTGTGGTAATTCTTCAAAGAAAGTCAAGAAAAAGACAAGATATGTTTCTGTATGATGAGAAATGAATATCAAATCAGAAGTCAAGAATGTGAGTGCTAATTTTGCATGTCTGTATGTATCAGTGCACAAGACAGACTGGAGGGCATTTGCTACACATAGATCATGTTAAAGTCAATGTAATCATCATCCAACAGTAACTTGGAAATTACAAAGGAACTTTCAATAAAAAAACAATACTGAGGTGGAAAAATATAAACATTTATTTCAGGGAATAGAGTCTTCAGAGTGGAAACAGCACTGGACAATACTTGGTATGACCCAGGCAGAAGAACTGACATTACTCTGCCTTATCCAGAGAGAGATAACTTCCCATTGGATGACACAAGCTCCTACAAAGACTGCACTCTGCTACTTACTTTTCACACTCCCTTCTTCACCTCTGCTGTTTCAGGGCCACTGCTGCCAAGGGTGTCATCAACTATCACTTCCCCAACAAGTTCTTCCTTTCTGGGTATCATGGAGTTATTCCTGGCACTCTCAGTTTTCTTGATTGTTGACATTCCACCATGTATTCCCTTTAGAAGATATTGGAAGAATTAAAACACCCCATAAGGATCAGAGTTATGGATAATCCTTGAAACACCAATGAAGAGAAGGAAAAACAAGCAAAGAAATAGCTGTCTTCTCTTAAAGATGTAATGACTAAAATTCCTTTGGACCCATTTCCCGATCTGAACAGTTATCTATTTTCTGCTCCATCAGATCTCCAGTATTTGGAGCAGAGATTTGGGCATTGGAGTCTAAAACCATTGTGGCAAAATGTCTTAATCTTCCCTTCTTTTTTAACCAGCTTTCTTCTGAGATCCTGCAGCAAAAGTCAAGGCCCTCTCATAGACACCTCAACTAAGACAGGTTACACTTTCATCCTTTAAGGGCAACGGCTATGATGGCTCCCAAGAGGTTGTAGAGGCAGGGCGTGCTGGCAGGGAGGGATATTAAAACAGTCAACAGGTTATCTAGACATCTCCAGGCATAGCAAACTGTCCTGCTGGAATAGCAGTCAGTTCTGTGACTGTGAGCATAATATGGGATAAGAATAAACTGAAGCTTGGCAGAAAAGCTTTAGTACGCTGTGGGAGACTGCTCTTAAGACAGAATACGAACAGAAGAGACAAGAAGGAATAAGTCTGAGGAGAAGTATAGAAGGGGTTTTTTTTTGCTATTGTAGTTTACTTGTATCATATCTCTTGTCTCATGCCCTTTTGTTACCATTCTGTCTCCTGTATGCAGTGCTTGGAAACCATTCTCAACCATCACCACTGAATGACTGATCTTTATGGAAGATTTGCTGGCTGACTTTTCACTTGGAGTGACCCCTTGCTGTGCTGTATAATGCAGGGTGATGACTCTCGAAAAATGAAAAAAATCTAATTATCCTATTTGGAAAGAAGTGAAAAGCTTAGCTCCTAGAGAAAATGAAACTATGGCAGATAGGGACTGATTACAAATAAGAAACAAGACTGAGAGAGGACTTGAACTGTAGTGGGACCAGAATGTGAGCATTTGTGGAAAAAGAATTACCAAACTTCACCAAATGTTCTCCTAATATTCTCACAGCCCACTCTTGCCAACTATTATCTTTCTCAGTATCATGGCAATAAGACAGCTGAAAGTGTAAAAGTTAAAATCAGGTGGTCTTACCTTCAATGGAAGCCCCTTTATATTTTCTTCTTTTCTTGACAGAAAGGGAGTGTCCTGCTCCTGCTGGTCCAGATTCCCAGAAGTGAGAGTTGCCTTTTCATAATAAGTACTAAACCTGAAAAAACAGAGGTTTCCAAGCACTGTAGTATGCATTCACTTCAATAAAAAGAAGTTTCCAGCTTGTATCATGCCTTTTCTGTCTTCCACACTACATTAATGTCTCACTTTCTAGAAACTGCATTGCTTTGACCTGCCACAGTTGCAGAAGACAGCTCAGCTGATGTCCCCTGAAGGAAAAAGATCTCACTGGAGGGATTTCTGCCTTCTCTAAATCTGCATTGAAGATGGACTGTACATGCCATGCTCATGGTTAATACTTTTGGAGTAGAAATTGAGACATTCTGAGAAGGAAGCATATATCATTTAAGCAGTTTGATGGCTTTTTTGCAAAACTGACTTGCATTGGCAACTGCTTTGAATACATAAAGACTCTTGTGATTCTACCTAATGAGAGAAAAAATAAACTTTTGAGAAAGGAAAAGAAAATCCCACAGAAGGTGTAAAATTCAGGAAAACAGAATGTCAAATAATTGAGAAATAAATGAGAAAAGAAAGACAATGGCTGCCCTTTCAAGGAATGTCTGTGACCAAAGGAAGTAGACATCACAATTTGTGTTTAGACTGTTTTTTTGCCCTGTGAGGAAAGTGATCCTTCACTTTGCTGTAGGACTGAACCCCTGAGGCACTCATGCAGTCAGTCTTCAGAATGACTTAGCTGATATCCACATGTAAGGGAAGGGAGAAAGGCACCATTCAGTTACTCAACTCGGTCACTTCTGACTGTGCCTACAAAGGCAGTACCTCTGAAGTATTTCTGAATTATTTTTTTGTCTGCAGTACACCACACTTGAGCACAGCCTTGAGGCATCTGTGAAGATGTTGCTCTGGTTTATCAGCAGAGGGAGGAAGCCAGGACCAAAAAATAAATGCCTTGCCACATCACTTTATGTGTATACAGTTAGCAAAAAGAGAGATGCTTAAATAGTGTTTCACAAAGAGCTTGTAATAGATCAACTCATACTGACTGGAAATATTTCTTAATAACAACAAATTATTTTTATTATCTAGAAAAAGATTAAGAGAAAGGCCATTGAGCAATATTCCTCAAATGCATCTTTGTTAGTGACTCCTTGACTTAGTCTAACCGAGAGCTGGAATGACATGCTAGCACAGTTATTGTTCAAGACTTTAGGTATTGTAATGATATGAAATGTTGATTTGATTTTTTTTTAATGTAAAGCTTTAAAATTTACATGTTTTAAAGTGTTTTTTAGGTGGGAAAATACAAATCTAGAAAACTAATGGAACACTTTATATAGATATTTATGTTTTAATGCATATCACACAATGGCATATTGCTTAAACCAACATGAGGACTCTTTGCCCATGGAGATGCACATTGATGAATATAACAGCTCTATTTCTTCAAAAGATAAGAAACATGGTATTGTGTTGCATTTTAATGGTCTGAAATATGAGGTGTTCACCCTGGAATTGATTAATGTGTATTGGACTTAGATATCCTGGAGAGAAGGTGATTTGAAAGTTCGATTAATTAAATGAACCCATAGTTTGTCACCAAAGTGTGATATTTTTATTAAATTGGTTTTCTCCTGCCTTATTTAGAATTTTATTTCCATACTCTTCCTACTCATTAAAAAATGATGATATGAAAGTGTGCTACTTATTTTTCCTTTGTCTCACCTTTATTCTTCTGTTGAAAATGGTTTCAGTGAATGAAGAGGTTTCTAATAATTGTAATGAGTAAAAAATTCATGGTATTTACTAATCTTGGTTGTGGACTTGATAACTTTGTTTCTGGTTTTACAACTTGCCTGATACTTAATCTTGTCTGGTCTTTTCATTTCTCTCTTCCCACTTGTCCTGCTGCCTTTGAAGTGGGAATAATGACACTGAGAATCTTTAGAAAATGTTGTGGCATATATGGATAAGAAGAAATGTGGTGGAGTTAGGCAGTATTTTTAAACATAATGCCATCAGATCCAGGCCTGCATAACTAAATCTCTGTGCTTTAACTTTGATGCAAGACTAAGTTGTTAACAGCACCACAGGAGCCTGTCTCTTTTTTGTACTGTTATCATCCAGAGAGTTTTTAACAGTAAAAGACTGAGAAAGCATGTGCTCAACTTTTCTTCATATTTTTACGCTTTATTTAATACTTTTTCCCTGGGATACAAACAAAGCATTATACATCAGACCTGCATCTTCAGAATCTTAATAGCCAAAGTCTTAAACTAATTGTAAGAGCCAAAAAATGTTTAAGCTTGGCAACTTAGGCTGCTGCTTTGAAACCTAAAATGTAAGAATATGCATAATATGCATAAAATTAATGCAAATTAATAGCACTATACAGTATGTATTAAAATATTCATGAAACCTCTTCTTTAATGCCTCCTCACAACTTTTATGAAATAAAGACAAG
The DNA here is from genome assembly GCA_013401135.1 of Cettia cetti. Lineage (NCBI taxonomy): Eukaryota > Metazoa > Chordata > Aves > Passeriformes > Sylviidae > Cettia > Cettia cetti. The sequence goes on along the minus strand of VZUI01037154.1, from coordinate 28,527 downwards.
AAAGAACAGATGCTTGCTAGCTGTTTTTATCAGACTTGACATTAGGTGTACAGAAACCAGATTACACGGTCCAGCTGTAGGTTATTATTTTTTCTGTCTTGTGTTCCGATTTTTTTCTTAACCATCATGTTACGTATTTGTCCAAGGTACGATATTGGCACAAAGGGCGTATGGCCTGAATCACTCTATAGATTGAGCAATGCTGAGAAACTTTGTGAGTTATTATAAGACAGTTAAGTACAGAAAAAAGGAGAGAAAATATAAGAGAGGGAAGGCAGGGACAGACATGAAATACATGAACAAATGAATGAAAAAGAAATTAAAAAGAAAAAAAAGAAAAAAGAGAGGGAAGGGGAAGGGGAAGGGGAAGGAGAAGGAGAAGGGGAAGGGGAAGGGGAAGGGGAAGGGTGCAAAAAACCGCCTCAAACTCTTGCTTGCCATCATCTAACTGATGTTTATAATCAGCTTTCTGAGATCCAACCAGTTCCAAAGCAAGGACAACCACAGCAAAATTCCCCTCCCATGTTTTGCATGATATGATATGATTGATTTGCTATGCTATGCTATGCTATGCTATGCTATGCTATGCTATGCTATGCTATGCTATGCTATGCTATGCTATGCTATGATGTGGAATATGGTGAGTTGGTGTCACCTCTCCCAGCTGTGTCCCCTCCCAGCTCCTTGGGCAGCCCCAGACCCCTCATTGTTAGAGTGGTTGTGGAGCAGAAATAGCTTTTTCTCTGCATAAGAGCTTCTCAGCAGACACTAAAACATCCCTGTGAATTCCATGCTGTTTTCATCACGAATTCAAAGTGTTGCCCCATACAAGCTACTACTATGAAGAAAACTACCTCTAGCACAGCTAAACCAGCACAAAAAGACTTATTTCCTAGGCTCTTGCCTTATAGAAAATAAACAAATATTTGCCTCCAAAAGACAGAAAAGAAGTGAACAAGAAAGAAATAACAGAATACAAAAAATAATGCAAGGAATTTATATTCTGTCTTCCCCTTTAATTATTGCTATCTTACGCATTTGCACAAAAACTTAATCTCTCTCCCCCTCTTTACTGATAATACAGGCCATGAAAAAACTATCTTTATCTGTCTCTAACTAAATTTCCAGCACAAGAATGTAAGGACAGAGCAATAACTAAGAGCAGAGTAGTTGACATGGCAACAGCAAATAGCCAGGAGATCTTGTGCGGCCTCTTAACATGGAAAAGTTTGATTTCCCTTACTAGGGGAAGAAGGAAAAAATATCTCTAACTTTAGATATATTGTTACATTTGAATACAAAAAGTTGAATTATCTCATGGCCTGTTTTAGAACTAGAAGGCAGTTGCAATGAAGAGTAGCATTAGCATTGTAAATGAGAAATTATTTACTTAGTGGGCTATGTTCATTACCATGGTTTGCTGCATTTGAGATATCAGATTTGCCTTAATCTCTAAGGATGTATGGAAAGGTTATGACAGGTGAAGGTCTTTTGTGCAGCATAAAAACAACCCTTACTGGACCATTCTGTATTATGCACATTTCTTTCAGTAATGTACTATGTATTAAAAAATACTTTGCAAATATGAAAATGCTATTTAATTCCTTTCCTGTCTGTGCATAAAATTTGAAAGTCTACTCCTGAATAATTTGTATCAATTTTACTGTATTAAAACAAACTTCCTTTGACATAAATGAAAGAGTAATCTCAGAATGCACTTAAAATTATCTCAATTTTCATCTTTTATCATGATTGAAAATGGTTTAACTCATAAAATGTCTCCCTTTTATTAAATTCATCAAAAAATACAACAAAATTTATATTTTAATATTCCAAGGAAAATCATTGCCTTCTCCAAGTTCTGATGCTCACAATGTGCAGTACTTTGCTTCCAGCTTGATGCAAGTCCCACTGAACATAGTGGGATACAGTGTTTGCTAAAGAGTTTGCTAAAGAGTTCTATTGATTCCTGAAAGGTTGAAGTTCATCAATAATGAAAACAGTATCTTAGACAGACTTCTGAATTTAAATAATATTGTGGTGGGTAAAGAGCCTGCAAGCAAGAAAAAATGTATTTATCTTCCTGTTTTTTCACTACCATTGTATTTTAGTTATATTTTTTGTTTGTTGAATGAAACTGTGCCTCTGCCTGTTGTTGTTCTACCTTTTTCTACTCGGGAAAATAACTGTCAGTTGTCCTAGCCCAGCTTCTTTCTTTTAACCAGGTGCTGTAGGGGTTTTCTCCCCACATATTTTATGAAGTAAGTTTGCCATTATTGCTAATTGCATTATAAAACTGGCTTTGAGAAAACTAACACACACTAGAACAGACTGGAATATCAGATGTGTGATGCAAAATTATGGCAGATAACATTGCATTTTTGCAATATAGTGAATAAATACTAAAAATTTCAAACCACTTGTGTGAAACATAATTTCAGGAAGACTAGCAACTCACTATTTTTCTGTTGCTGTCACTGCTATATGCTTTGTTCATTTCTGTTGCTTCTGGGAAGACTGATTTCAGGACAGGTGTTGGGAGACCCAATATGTCCTGATTAGAATATCTGCTCCTGCCTATGCAATGTAGATTTGTTTTGAGTGAGAAATACCACAAATGAGGAGAGATTTTCCTCACTGAGCAATGGTCTGCAACATTTTAGCAGAGAGATTTGTCCTTTACCATGTATGGATGAACTGTGTTTTGCTGATATTTGAATGTTCATAGGAGTGCAAGCTTCACAAAAATTACACACATTCACAAAAATTACGGGTTTTGGTATAGAAAGCAGTGGCCTTCTGGGAATCAAATGCAGGTTGTCCATGTAGTTGCATTTTTTAACCTTACTGGACAAATTTTTACTGAAATCTAATAGCGATTTAGTATTTTTTGCATTATAGTGTCTATATAAATAATTCTAGTTATGCATGTGTACATAATTATGTATATATGTGAATTACATATTATATTTGGCATTTATATTCACTGTTCTACTATTTGGTGTACAAGACTAAGTTGACTTTGGAAAGGGAATAGCTACTGACTACTAATTCTTCTTCCAAATCAGTATAAACTATGCTTGGCAAGAACCAAAAATTCTTATCTATACCTTTCTCTCCTATCTTGTCCTCTTCTTTCCTCCTCTCTCCTCCCTTCCTATCTCCTCCCCTTTTTTCTTGTTAAGAAATTAATACTTCATTCTTCCCTAAGAAACTAATTTTATTAAAAGAGATATTTTGAAATTCAAGATAAAATAAATCTGTGTGATTCATGTAGGTCTGATATCTAAATAGAAAAATTATAAAAAAACCCAACAACTTTTAGAAATGGCCCAAATAATTCTCAGGAATAGCTAATGCTAGTATTGAAACTGATACAAAATAGGGCAAAAATTACTGAAGGTAAGACTTAAAAAGAAACACCTCTCCGTGGTGGTCCTTTCTGGTCCTCCAATGACATGCTGTGATGTAGGAAACTTTTCACTCATCATGAAGATATCAGTGATTCATCTCTTCTTCAGAAACTTCTTGAAAGAAATTACTGTCTTATGAATTTGGCAAGCTCCAACTCTTATCTGAAAGAGGATATCTGACATCAGAGTTGATGCTGCTACTTTTTACTTCTTACTAAAGATTAAAGGGTCAGCTTCACTCAACTTCAGTTATAGCAGTCGCTGGTATCTGAAGTCTAGGAGCTACTACTGGCCTTAAAAAGACATCATGGTCGGTTGTTATTTTTAAAATTAAACAGATGGGCTAATATATTTTTTTTATATAACTGTTCATTATTTAGGATTTGCAGAAAATTCTTACAAAAATGAAGTTCTTATTATATATTACATGATCTTTGGAGGACAAGTTGATTCTTACCAGGTTTTAATTGTACATCCACGGAAAATTGCTCTTTTGTGCGACACCTTGATTCCTATGCAGCACACTTCAATTCAAAGTCCTCCTTGTCAGGAGATACACATGGATCTGTCATAACTCAGTGAGTGCACAACATCTATAAAGGCCATCCTGAGCATTGTAAGATTCTATGTGCTTCTATGGCAACAGGAAAAAATTGAAGCAGCCTTTATATGGTCCCGATTGCAACTGCTTGAAAATGGGAGTGCAAAGTAATTCTATGGAAGAAGAAAATCTTACAAGATCTTGATGGGCCACCAGCACGATAAGATACCAACTTCCAATTTGATAAAATGATTTTAAGCCATATTTTCTGGCAGATCCCTTAGAAACCAGGACTCTGACATCACCTGTGAGACCTTTTTCTTTCCTGTGTCTTCAAGACAGCTTCACTCCTTTTGTCTCAGAAGAAGATTTAGCCAGAATGAAGCTGTTTATGACTCTAATGAATAGCTTCTGTAAACCATCTGTCTTGGTTTAGGGCAAATTTGGGAGGAAACTTCTGAAGGGAGTTCCTCTGGAAAGCAAACCCAAACAGCCTCTCTCTCCAGCCAGTCCAGGAAAAAATTCCTCAGAGAAAAGTGGAAAAAACTATTTATTTAACAAATAAAATACCTACAAGCACAAAGAATGGATAATATGAAATAATAAAATTAACAATGAAACAATAAAACCTCTCACCGCTCGGAAGAGAGATGGCAAACTGAGAGAATCTTGACAGGGGTGCAGCGCAGCTCTCTCAGTCTCTTTCTTATCAATTCCAGTCTCTCCGGAGGTCCAGGCCCGGTGGGCCACAGGCCCAAGCCCTCGGTGCTCCTCTGGGTTGTTTCAGTCCAGAGTAGATTTAAGCAGCCCCAAGATGAAAAGGAAAAAAAAACAGTCCAGGGAACTTCTCTGCTTCAGCTAGCTAAAACTAACTAAAAATAAAAAGATCTCCTTCCCACCGCTGTTTGTGACTCTGACAAATAGAAGTCCAGAGAAGTGAATGTGTGGGATCAGGCCGTTTCTCAAAACAAACTCCGCGCGTCTTCTCTCCCTGGTTCACTCTCAGAATCAGTTTTAAAGGTACAGAACTCAGTATACAGCACAAACAGAATGGACCATTGGGGACACAAGCATCATAAAGTCACCCTAGGACCATCATTAACAAAGTTAAAGAAGGAGCATATGACAGCTGCAGACAAGTCTGTGTTTTTCAGTGGGCCTGGCCAGTAAGTGGTGTAGAGATTGAACAGCTCAAAAATCATCTGTGTGTAGACTCTTCTTTTTACTTCTTTTTATTTTATTCAGAACATTCTAGATGTTAGGAATAGTGTACTTGCAAAAGTATTTTCTTAGGACACATGCAGAATGGAATCATCCATCGAAATCTACTACAGTGCTCTGTATACAGATTGAAGTAAGCAGTGCAGTGCTTCGGCTTGCCATGGATTGCAGACTCACTTAGAATAAAATGAGCTCTAAGATCAACCATTAACCCACCACTAAACCATGTACCTTAGTGCAAATCTAGACACCTTTTAAACATCTCCTCAGACAATGACTCCACCACTTCCCTAAGTTGCTTATTCCAGTACTTGACAACTCTTTCAGTGATGAAATTCTTCCTAAAATCCAAATTAAACCTCCTCTGGTGCACCTTGAGGCCATTCCCTCTTGTCTTTTCTCTTGTTACCAGGGAACAGAGATCAGCCTTCACCTGGCTACAATCTCCTTTCAGGCAGTTGTAGAATGCAATAGCATCTTCCCTTCAGACTAAAACACCCCAGCTCCCTCAGCTGCTCCTCATGGGACTTGTGTTCAGACCTTCCACCAGCTCTGTTGTCCTTCTCTGGACACGCTCCAGTGCCTCGATGTCCTTCCTGAATTAAGGAACTGGACACAGAAGTGGAGGTGTGGCCTCCACAGTGCCAAGGAGAGGAAGGAGTAGTCACTTCTCTGCTCCTGCTACCTCACTGTTGATGTTACAGGCCAGGATGCCCTTGGCCTTCTTGGCCCACTGGGCACACATTGGATCATGTTCAGCTGCTGTTGACCAGCACTTCCAGATCCTTTTCTACTAGGCAGTTTTCCAGACACTCTTCAGCCTGTAGCACTACCTCAAGTTGTTGGGATCCAAGTGCAAGACTCAGCCTTATGGAACCTCATACAACTGGCCTAAACCCATCATCCCATCTAGATCCCTCTGCAAAGGTTTTATGTCTTCCAGCAGATTAACACTCCTGCCCATCTTATTGTCATCTGGATAAGGGTGTACTGGATGCCCTTTTCCAAATCATTGATAAAGATATTAAACAGGACAGGCCCCAAAACCTAAGTTTTGTTTAGCCCTTAACCCTGTAATCAGCTGCCAAAAAGATTTAACTCCCTTTGTCACCACTCTTTGGGCCCAGCCATCCAGCCAATTTTTTTACCTGACAAGCTGTACCTAGCAAGCCATGAGCAGGCAGTTTCTCCAAGAGAATCCTGTGGTAAATGGCGTCAAATGCTGTAATGAAATCCAGGGAGACAACATTCACAGCCTTTCCTTCATCCTCTAAGAGGGCCACGTTGCCATTGAAGGAGATCACATTGGTCAAGCGGGACCTGCCTTTCCTAAACCCACTCTGGCTGGGCCTGATCCCCTGGTTGTCCTGTACATGCCTTGTGACACTCAAGATAATCTGCTGCATGACACTTCCCTGCACCAAGGTCAGGCTGACAGGCCTGTAGTTTCCCAGATCATCCTGGCCTTTCTTGCAGATAGTCATCATGTTTGGCCCTGATTTCTCCCTGCATAACCACAACACACTTCTAGTCCTCCTGAGTTGCCAGTCTCTTCTTCTAATGGGTATAAACTCTCCATCTTTTCTTCCTGAACTCCAGCCACAGCCCTTTGTACAGCCTGGCTGATATTCCTCCACACTGACATGCTTTTCAGGACATGCAAACACCTGGGTCCCACATCTTCAAGATTTCTTTCCTGAGGAATGTCCAGGCTTCCTGGACTCCTCTGTCATTCAGGACTGCCCTCCAAGGCATTCTGCCAACCAATCTCCTAAATAGGCTGAAGTCTGCCCTCCAGTAGTCCAGGGTAAGCAGTTCTACTGAACCCTCTCCTTACTCCTCTGAGAATCAAAAGCTCTATCCTTTAGCAATCACTGTGCCCAAGACTTTCCCTGACCCCCACATCATTCACAAGTCCTTCATTCACAAAAACAGGTCCTGTGGACCATCTCCTCTAGCTGGCTCATTCAACAGCTGTATAAGGAAGTTATCTCTCACACACTCCAGGAGACTCCTAGGCATTGTCAACTGTTGTGTTGTATTTATAACAAACATCCTGTAAGTTTAAGTTTCGTCTCCCACAAGACTTCTCCCAGGTGCTTATAGAACACCTACCTCTTTATTTTGGTTGGGTGATGTATAGCAGACTCCCACTTTGTTGGTCTTTTCCCTGAATCTTACCCATAAATACTCAATCCTGTCATCACCCTCATTAAGACCTAGACAATTAATCACTCCCTAACACACAGGTATACCCCACCACCTCTCCATCCTTGCCATGCAGGAAGAAAACAGATTGTATATAAACTTCTTCTCTGTAGTCCCCTTGTTTAATAGTACAAACAAGCAATTGACTTTCACCTCTAACATACTGTTTTGCATTTGATGCGATTTCCTCTGAACCTGTAACTGAATCCCTCTAGTGTATTTGTGTCTGTTTGTCTATGCAACAGCTTTTGGCAGACTAAAAAGTTTTAGTTCAATGATTTTCCTGCTGGGTTGCATGACATATTTCCAGATGATTTACCACACAGCTTCCTGTGCTGTGATGAGGCATCATCTGTTACTCTTCAAGCAATTGTATTTCATGCTGGTTGCAACTTCCTGCTGGGTTTTTGACCAACAAAATTGTGAAGATTCTGAAAAAAAACCCATATGTGTTGTCTTACTGTTATTGCTTTATATCAGATTAAGTTAACTATGATTGGTGGATTGTCTAGGTAGATGCATGATGGTAGAAGGGCTATGAGAGAAAAAAACAGCAGCAACACACAAAATAGTCTGGTAATATTAGAAGAGAGATAAGTAGACCAAGAAGAGATTTTTTTTGATCAGAATGAATGCAGAGTTGTTCACAGTGACTGAATAAACAAAAAACCAAGATTTGAAATCTACAATTCAGAATGAGGTAATGCCTCCAAGGAGCAATTACAAATACAGCATTAAAATGATTCATTGACTCCTGTGTATTGACCTAATATTGACTTTGCTAAAGATTAAGCTTCCATAAATTGGCTGGGGAAAGAAATAGAAGCATAGAAGTTTCTAACTGGAATATCTCTGTGTATGCACCAATTCAGCCAAACACTGAATGCTGTTTATCTTTATGCAAAGTTTCTCTGTATCAGTGTCTCAGCCCCTGATGAACTAAAAGTGATTGTTTCTGAGCAGATGAGTTCATTTTGGACTGTTGGTGTATATTCAGAAGGGAAATGATTTAAAAGAGAGTCTTTATTTTGAGACATTATCTACACTAACATCCTCATTTGAATGACATGCTGGGGATTTTCAACTGTTCCTTAAATTATATGAATGAGAATCGCATAGCATACATTTGAATCCTTAAATAATTTACATAAATGCAAGTGTTTATGAAAATTTAGGTTGGTTTTTCATAATTTTATTTATTTGAGGATGAGGAACACAAATTCCCTTATAAGAGTCTTGTTGCATAAGGAGTATGCACAAAGAGAATGGGAGACACAGCAATCTTGTTTTCAACAAAACAGTTCTTTATATGAATGCATTGGAAAACCACTTAGAAATAATTCTTTAAATGTGGTAGGCAAACTGTTAACTCAGTATGATATATATATGTGTATTTTTTTGTTTGTTTGTTTGTTTGTTTTGGGGGTTTTTTTTTGTTGTTTTTTTGTTTGTTTGTTTGTTTTGTGGGTATGACACTACTGCAAGCTATATATTCAAAACTGGAGTAACTGCACTGGTGTCCTGATTCTGGTCCATATCAGCAGGAGAGAGTGTGGGAAGACATCATGCTATTTGATACTGCATTATGTCACTGCCAGAGGCAGGGAAAAGGGACTCAGTCTCTCTTTTCTGGGAAGGAGGGTTGTCCCCTTGTGGTGGAATAAAAGCATGGTGGGTGAGAAACCTGTTGACCGTAGTTCATTGTGTTGGGCTCTGTGGTGAGCATTTTTGCATGTAAAACATTCTCTTTTTTGTATATTCTTGTAATTGATATTGTTGTTGTTACTGCTAGTTTTCTTATCTCATTGATGTTTCCAGTAAGTTGTTCTTATCTCAGTCTCTGATCTTTGTCTTTTGTGCCAACAGTTCTCTCTGGCTCCCTCCTGGTGGGGGAAAGGGGGCAGAGGAGGCGGAAAAGGGAGCAAGCAAGCAACAGTGTGGTTTGGAAAGCCTAAGTGGGAGAACAAAATTGAGGAGTAGCATCCCTAAATCAGGACATGCATTAATTGCTACTTTGAGTGAATTTTACCATTTAATTTACGTTAACCTTTATTTATTTTATACTTTCCTGCGTTACCAGAGATTTCTTCATTTTGCTCAGGATTTCATATTTTGAAAACCAAACAGTATAAGAAATACTGAATGGACTAAAACCAACAGTCACTGCTTCATAGTGGGAGGGAACTGCAGTGACCAGTTAATTTGCACTCCATCATTCAGTTTGTTTTAGGCAGGAATTATTTACTAATGAGGTATTTGGATGAAGGCATATGGAGAATAAAGAGTGCTTTATTCTAAAGGTCAATGTGAGAGCAACCCAAAAGCACAGAAGCATTTTAAGAAAGAAAGGAAAGTGAAAAGCTCACTCAGCACAAGGGTTTTGCAATAGATCAGAGAAGGAAAAATAAGTGTTTGAATGGAAATCAGCTTCATTGATAGGAGAGAAAGCAGGTTTATTTTTAGACATGATATATAAAAAGGCATCAGAAGAAAATAATTTGAATCAGGGAGAAAAGAGGTGATTGCATCAGAGCTGTTTACAATAGAAATGATAGTAGGCTATGAAAACATTAGCAAATGAGCATCACACAGAAAAAAACAGGTTGCACATTACTATGATTATCTGCAGACTTTTCCACCTCATAAAGCTGCTGCTATAATGTACAGTTCAATAATATCTTTACCATAAACTTCTTAACTGGGGTTACAAAGACAGTTTTTTTTCTCTAAATTTGTGTAAATTACTGTTTACTTCTCTGATCTTCTACTAGGATTTTGGTAGTGGTTTGTACTTTACACTTTTTTTTCCACTCATGTATGATGAAGGTTGCCACAAATAACAATGACTGTTGGTATTTTTAGCATGCTTCCTCTTCACAAGACATTTCTCTCAAGGCTGAATTGCCATTTCTGATTATTTCTGGAAAAGTGTTTGACTACCCAAAGTTGCATATGAACATTATTAAATAATCCACTATGATGGATCTGCTTGGATCTGCTTCTCAAAGATTTCCATCTGTGTGTATAAGGTGACAAAAAAAAATTGTATTTATTCAGCTTTCTTTTCTTTTTTTTTATGCCTAATTAATTCCTGAAATGATGATTTTGACTTTACAATAAGAGTAGCAACAAACTACCAAAAATTTTACCAGCTGCTTATACAAATTTAAATTCAACTATTATCTGAACAGAAGAGTGTGGTTTACTACCCCAGTAGAGACAACACAGATGCAACAGCATAATACATCCCTGTTCAATGCCATTGCTGTCCAGCAATTCTGTCTCTTGAATGAGGATATGATGCACAAGAACTGTTGAACTGTACATTACCAGAAAATATTAACAACAGCACAGTTGTTTTTTTTCCAGACCCATAAAGCTGAATTCCTTGTAAAAAAATCTCATCTATATTTCATCAGTATCACAAGCAATCAAAGACTAACCATATCTAAAGGTACAGAATGACATTTTATTCAGTGTCTTCTGATCATTAATTCACCCAATCCTTTTCAGTTTAAAAAATCCTGAAAATTTTTTTTGCATGTTCTTGACTACTTAGCAATATGGAAATCAGTAGGAAGAAACTGAAAATATCAGTGAGTGTGTCAGTAAACATCATTAAGAATTAGGGAATTTTTAATAATTTCTGATATTTTGTGCTATGTTAAAATTGGTTTGGAGATGGTTAAAATTATTGGAATGACTAAATATTGTTTATATCTGACTGTAACTATGTAAAAAAAGGAATCCTATAGCACACAACAATGAAAATGACAGCCAGTTATCTTTTTCTTGTACTTGTAACCAGGCTGAATTTGCAAAGAAATATTGTGTCCACTTATAATGAGAAAAACCCAAACTGATGAAATGGTGAGCTGTATTAGGCAAAATTGTGCTTAAACCATTAGTTCGTGTAAACTGGTAAGAACTGAAGTTCTGCTGAGGAACAATGGAATACCTGGCATTTGGAATGCAATATCGATTTGATCTTCAGACATGTACACATAGATGTACTGAAACATAAAAAGAAATTCCTTCAAGAAATCTTTTGACATAACATTGGGCTAACTTATTCAATGCATTTCTTTACTTTGGAGCTTTTGACATAAAATATTACACACTTTAAGAAACAAAGTCAGTCACAGAGATGATGCAGGAGTGTTTTATCTTTAAAGGAGTCAAGTCCTTCTCACACTACTGAAAACATCCTTTCTTGTTTCCAAAACATTTCTTTGATTCTTAATTGACCTTTGCACAGGTATTGTGTCTGTATTCTTGTGAGCTTTGTGTGGCTTCAATGTATCAACATACAATATTAAATTAGGATTGCAACTTGTTCATTTATTTCCTTTTCTGATGTATGTCAGTGAGCTGTTCACAGAATAACAAATCCATTGTGTTACACCCTACTAAAATCCTAGAGATGATTTCAAGGCAGAAAGTAATCATTTTTATTATGTAACTAGTGTCATTCTCAACAAAACCATGACCACAGTTATAAAAGGACCTTGATTTTCAATTGTGGGGGTTTTTTTCTTTATAACCTACATACTGCCTTTGGAGTTGAAATGGAGCACACTGTAAATGATGTATGAAATAAAACATGGAATTCTGTTAGAAAATAAGTTTTGGAGAAAAAAAAACTGATTAACAGCATTCTTTAAAAAAGAAAACTTAATTTATTTCTAGGATTTACAATGCTGTGAATAAAATAATGGAACTGGGAATATATAAATGAGAATTGATTAAGTAAATGACAAAGAGACTTAAAGCAACTTCTGCAGAAAAAATATTGGAACAAGTGACTTATTTTAATAGAGACATCTATAATAGGTATCAAAATATAAATTACTTTACTAAGCATTATCATTCTTTATTATTTAGTTACATTGTAAAAATAATCCTAGTGTGATGTAGATATTAATAAATGTACCTTTTATTGTTATACAACAGGAGTATTGCTTTCTCCTTTCTAGAAATGCCTTTGATATGCTGTTTCAAAGGAATTGTAAAATTATTATAAATTATTAAAATATTATAATAGTTTTTATAGCTAATTATTACTAATATATGCATTATTATTCATGCTATATTACTACTATAAGTAAAATCATAAGAAATTTCAAAATTATTTACGTTTTTAGAAAAACACAGAGTTTTTTTCATTTACATTTACAGGTAAATATTTGATTTGATGGTAGAAAACTATTAGCTTTTAATGAATACCTGAAGGAGCAGAATTTCTTTTTCTTAAATATGATCATTAGTCTATAAAATGCGTTTGGATCAGCTGAGCATGGTAAGCATTGGCTTTCATGAAAGCAAAAGTGACTGATGGTTGAAATGTTGATTGATAGGTGAAAATTTTCCAGCTAAATTTTTATTCTTTATACTACTTACCATATGATGCATGTACATGTCAAACTCACAGCTCTTTACTTTGGCAGGAATAAGGTGGCATGTCAGATTCTTTTTCAAAGAAGTGGATACACAGAATGAATTTTATTTTCATTCCCATATTTTAAATAAAAGGTATAACGTGTCAGGCAATATGCTTCAAACTCTTTCTATCAAGTTAAACATTTACAAACTTAAGAGCTAATGACATGAAGGTGGCATTAATTCCTCTTTCCAGGTACCACAAAACGTATATAGACACATCTCAACTTAAAAAATGTCTTAAAAGATACAGTCAAAAGAATTTATTTACCTTCTCTGTAAACTAATTGAACAAATTAACATTATAAGATTTATCACTTAGTTATACCATTAGCTGAGAACTTGTTTTATTCTGTATTTAAAGTAGTATCTTAAATTTATTCTGATTCTGAAATAGCAAAGTATTTAATTATATAAGCTTCTCAATACTTTATAAGTTTCTGTATGTGTAACTAAAATATTAGTACTGGCAGGTAAAAGTATATATGTGTATATAATTTATATACTATTATAAAATATAATTTGAAGTATAATAGAGCATGAGGATATTCTTGAAATGCCCAGTAACCTAATTTGATGTGTATTCGTAACATATGGCATAGTCTGCCCCTTCAAAAATTTAAAAATTTCAATAAATACTCTAACTTTAATTCAAGTGTTGATGTGATAAATTTTTGACTGTTATCATTTGGAGTACCACAAAACATCTGAAGCCATTCACCATGTGTGTACCCAAATTTCTTGATTTCATTAAGATATGACAAGTTAGAAAATTTCAGTCTAATGTTGTTTAAACACATGATGCTGACTCATGGTTAGCCAAAGTGGCTTAAGACAAGTTCATATACATGAAGATTTATTAACAGGGAAGTTATGTTGAAGGAAAACTAAAAACAAGAATTTGGTGAGAAGGTAAGGGGGGAGAGCGAGGAGGGAGATGCTGTTACTGCTGGCTGGAGCATGATCAAATCAAGGGCAAGTTCTGCATGCTACAGACACTGACTAGGAGATCTATTACAGCAGCATTGTTGGAGTCTGCAGGTGTAAGGACTAACAACACAAGAGCAACTGCATGAAAAAGCAGGGGAAAACTCCTCTTGGTGAAGAGGAAGCTTGGGTGAAGGGTTATGGAGCTGTACCTGGAAAGCAGCCCATGACTGGGCAGATAGGAGACCCTTACAACACAAAAGACAAAGTCTATGGCAACGTACAACACATCGCTAAGCCAGTGACGGTTGGTTGTTAATGAGGTTAAACTGTTCCTGAAATAATTCAGACTATCTTTGTCTGCATATGATTCCTGGCCAGTTTATGAGCATATACAGGGTACAGTCATTTTAGTCAGTGAGCTTGACTTGGAAGCTGTGGAAGAGGATAGAGAGGGGCAGCAGGTCTCACCCTTTTCCTACAGACCGACCCCTTCAGCTGTGCCAGAGCTCTGGCCCCTCTCTTCTGAGAAACAGATTTTCATGTCTGTTACCTATAAGAAGCCTTCTCACGTGTGTGGAGGAGAGGTGACGGATTCTGACATTACCTTCATTGTCAATAGATATTGTATAGAATATCTGATTTCAGAAAAAAAACATATTCAGAAAAAATGACGTATCTAAAAAAAAGTTAGGAGTAAGTGGCTGAGCTGCATAATCATATCCTAGTTATAAAACTGACAATGTTTAGCAATAGATTTTTTAACAATATTTATTTTATTTCTGTTGTAAACCAAAATTTTGATGTAACTTTCTGTAAGGAGCTGTGGAAAACAGATTCATTCTAATGGTCTTCTGGGAAAAATGTAGAAAGACTTTTCAAGCAAGACAGTATTCTGTTATTTTGGGTAATGATACATCCATAAAAGAAAAATCATCAAAATACTTATGAGAATATTTTCTTTAAAACACTCAAATACTAGTTTCCAAGAAAAATAAATATATCTTTACAGTTACAGAGATACCTGAATATAGGAAGTCCTATTGTCTCTTTTTTGACAAGTTGGAGAAGAGATGGTCATGTGCATTTTCTGTCTAAGTCACTGAAATGAATGATTTGCTATTTTAGTAAATGAGAAAGTGTAAAATAGATTTTGAATGTTAAATTTGTAGGAATCAAGAGACATGAATGAATCAAGAATTAAACTCTCTGCATGCCTAGTAAGAATATTTTGCTAGTGTGTATAGTCTTAACTCATCATTTGAAGTGGAAGTGGGAGGCAACAGGTGACACTGGAAACTTCTCCTCATCAAAACCATGGCATTCTGAAGCTGTTCTTCTGGCTTCCAGGGGTTCTGGCTTCCACTGGCCCAAAGCAGTGCTCATAATTCCTCCTTCCCTCAAGCAGACATAACCAAAAGGAGAAGAAAAAGCTGTGCCCAGCCTAGTGCTGTGCCCTGAGAGGACCTCCTCCATGGAACTTGTGAGACCTACGGGGGAGGGAGGAAAAGGATTAATGTCAGGTTCCTGAGATCTGAAGGGGACTTTGGTTTGTCTGGGATTTTGTGAAGGCTGTTTCTGACCCAGGACTGCAGAAACCCTTTACTCTCATCGTAACACATTCAAAGTTTCATGGGGCGGGTCAGGCTGACGGGGATGTTTGTGTCCATCTGCAGCAGAGCACTTACTTGAGCTGTGGGCAACTGCACTGGAGCCACTCTAACATTTTCAGTGTCATATGTCATTGCTCAGTGTTGGTCCACCAGAAAACAGACGCTCAGATGTCTCCTGGGCAATCAATCCACACATAAAGAAACCTGAGGCCTCTGTTGCGCTTATATCTGTGATGGATGGAAATGTTTGGTATATGATAAGGACTGTTCCCAGTAACGATTAAGTCTCTTTTTCTACCCTGTAATGAGCAGTGTGTGAGAGTGCAGAGCCTGCTGCAAATCAAGGTGATGCTCGTGTCCATGCTGTCTGTACTGCGAAGGTTCCAGCAGCCACCCTTTTGCCTGCATCTGAACTTCCCAACTCCTGGAACTCCTTGGCTGCTTTGCCTTAGACAGTGAAATAAGTTGTACACATTGGGAATTGTGATATCAGAGAAGAACAGAAGAGAATTTCCTAAAAACAAGAATTCAAATAGGACTTAGTCCTAATTCAATGAAACAACTCTCAAAAGCAAAGTTGTGAAACCAATACTGTGTCCTCCAATGCCAACCAATACATTGTTCCATGCTGCTTGCAAGTAGTCGATATTTAATCTTTTAAGAGTAAGAAGGAAGATAATTTATTATCAACTTTTAGACATTTAACATATATCATTATAGTCATATTGAAATGTGATGTGCAGTTGATACTAAAGGAAAATTAGGACACCTACATGGGACTTTGAATCCAATTTACAGGTCACTTGGGCTTAAAATTATGTCTTGGATTAGATAATTATACTTCAATAACTGCTTTTGGAGAAGAGCAATTATCTCTTTGACCATGACAAGTAAGCTGCTCTTCATTTTAAACAAACTTCCTTTGTTCTAACATGGGGAGTTGGAAGTTGTATCTTAACAAGTTCTGTTTGACAGAAAGTGTCTCCCTTTATGCACATATCTTAACTCATATCCTATATGTTTTTCTTGCACCTCTATGTCTACTTAGAAAGCAACAGAGAAAATTTATTTCTCATAACTCCCTGAATTAGTATCAGATAACAACTTCTGTCTGTTTTCAATTCTTGAAAATAGATTAGTTTTCATTTTAAATTTAGAGATTATTGTGCTCGCGATGCTCTGTAGTTCGACTTCTGTAAGATCAGAATATCAATTTGTGCACTAAATGTCACAAACCTTCTGTCATAAGTATCTTCTGACTATCATAAATTCACAAGGTCAATTTCTTTCATTTAATGGATATGACTTAATTTGAGTGTGAAATGTTTTGGCCTAGCTGTAACCCGCTATTATAGCTGAGAATAAGAATAAAAATCACTGTACTGCTTGGTACTTTTTAACAGCAACTTTCACACCTTGAAGAGCCAAACAATCTTTAGTTTCCTTGTCCTTCTGAACTATTCCGAACAACCTCACTCCCTATTTGCTCATTTAGTTCTGTGTTTGTTATGTGTAATTTTATCATTTACTAAGGGTTTATATATCCATACTTAAATTTCCCAGAAAAAAAAAAAATGAAGGTCATGCATCACAAAGAAGACAGGTTTAGATTAGATATTTGGAGTAAATTCTTCACTATGAGGATGGTGAGGCACTGTAACAGCTTACCAGAGAATCTGTGGATGCCCCATCCCTGGAATAATTCAAGGCCAGGTTGGATGGGCCTCTGAGTAACCTGATCTAGCAGAAGGTATCCCTGCACATGGCAGGGGGTGCAATTAGATGCTTTGTAAGGTCCCCTCCAACCCAAACCATTCTATGGCTCAACTGTTACCAAGGATAATTTTCAAAGCAGACATAACTCAGAAGTGGACCTGCGTTTTTCACTTTTAATGCTTTTTTGAAAATTGGTAGAAGTTGCAATGGCAAAAAGTATTTTCCATTGTGCCATCTTGCTTCCATATAATATTTCATTTGGTATGTAAACCAATGCTCAGTTTTTCAATTGTTACTGTCTAAAACAAATGTTAAATTTTTTTGCCAACTAGTTTTGCAGCAAGAGGCATTTAAATAATATTCAGTGATAATATTTGTGATTGAGAATCAATATTGCAAAATATAAAACAATACTGAACACAGTTGTTGGAAAGACAATCTCGTTTCTCTCCTCTTTATCTTCATTTTTCAATTATGAATTGTAGCAGTTGGTTAATACCTTGTCTAATGCCTCTTTATCTTTACTTTCAGAGTTTAAAAGGAGTGGAAATTGTTTTTTTGTTTGTTCTTTGACTTCAAATATAAAAGATGTTATATTTCATTTATAGAACCTCACAAAAGAAATGCAGATAGTTATACCAAATGATTATGTAAATATCATTAGAAAGAGTAAATTCGCTGTTATGAAGGATTTGGTGGGTTCTTGAAATCATGGGAGATAGTAGCTTTTCATGTCCTTACCAACTAAAGCTATCCAAATGTCTAATTAGCATTATAAAATACTGTTTTTCTTTTAGTTAACAGTTTTTAAGATTTTCTTGTCTAACAATGAGATATTCACATACAAACAATATAGTGTAGATGAAACAAATCATGTGATGCAAGATGTTAAAAGCTGTGAAAAGAAAATTTTCTTTGAAGACATGGAAAGATGTTTTCTATCAATGTCCTTCACAATGTAAATATTCAAAATTCTGGGGAAGGTAAATGATCCTTCATTTTGGGAAATTTTTATAGGCATTATTTTTCCACTTGCTGTGAATAAATGCTGAACCTATTACTCTGTGCTTGCACTAAATGAGACTTGCAGGAATATGAGTTATATGTCCCATGCAGATTCCTTAGGAGCTGTTGTTGTATGACTTCATTTTTTTATGAACCAGTTTTTAGCCTGCATAGGGCCACAAGAGAGCTCATGCAGACAAGAGAAGATGTCTCTTAGAACTCGAGTTATTTTCAAGACTCAAAGCTCTTGAGTAGGTATAATGGGGTTTAGAGACACCTCTGCTAGACAGTTTTTCCACTTACATAGTATAGAATGGATGGGAAGATTCTTACGCAGCTGGAAAAAAAACCCCATTTAATACAACTAACAGGAACTCAGAGGGAAAGTATCTTCCTAAAGAATCTTTAGAGAAATGTGGACTTGCTGTGCCAATCTGTAGTGACATGCTTGCGGTATGTTAATATTTTAATTATTTGCTTTCTGTGATTTGTGACAAGCAAGTGATGATCAAGCTCATGCATGTATCTGAGCCTTAGAAAACACCTTTGAGAGTTCGATGTCAATGATCATTTTACAGATTTCAAATTTTCATAGTAGGGCTAGAGAAAGGTGGAGCAGATCCTGCCTTCAGAAATCCATCTCTACACTAGCGCTGAATGTATGTTTTGGTTAATCAATAAAAAGAAGCTTATACTTCCAAAGTAAAAGGAAGAACTGAAGTTTCATATATAATCTGTTGTTTCCTGAAAAATGAAAGGCAGAAATTTCATTGTCCAAATTTCATTCTTTAAACCTTAAATTTAGCTATTTCAGAAGTGAAATAACAATTATTTGTCTTCGGCTCTTTTCCTGACTATAAAATGGAAATATCAATGTGTAGTGATATGAGATGGAATAGGAGAAAGATGAAGCAGAGAAAGATAAATATTGATACTAGAAATATTTTCTCATTTTTGTACTATTACCTGAAATATCTGTCAGCAATTAAAATGAATATTTTTAATCAGAATCATGACAAAATTTGATTAATTTTCTGTTCTTGCTATCAAATTGTGAGAACAATATTTCTGTGGTGTAAGTGATGTCTGTATGAGTATCTCACATAATCTGTTTACCTAAATGTAAGAGAAATAGAATCAAAGTTATTAAAGTTGTATAATATTTTCTCTGTGCAATAATGACTGTATAATTACAATAGTCAGTTATGTAATTATATTTGTACTTGAGCTTAGATTTCATGTAAGTGCATGCAGTAATTCAATTTCTTCTGCATGATTATGCAGTGTCATAAAAATTTAAATAAATATGCTACAATGCAAAATGGGAATTATGTAAGTTATTAGAAAGAGAACTTGTTCAGTCCAAAGTTGCTTAATCATCATATGCTTTGTTTATTACTGCACTTTTCCCTTTTATTACTCCCAAGAAATTAGAACAAACTTTATGGTCTCTTAAACCTGTGATTTACTTTATTATGTAAACTACCCTATATTTCCATATTCTGTAGACTTTCATTATTAAACAACTGATTCTTGGACTTAATAAGAATAATCTCCGTCTTCATGAGCTCTGCTGTTGGGGATGCAAGCATGCTGGTCATGTTCATCAGGACATTGCAAGAAGGTGTGGAGAAAAGAGAAATGATCAGAAAGTCACACTTTCATTAGCCACGTGTAAGAAGCTTTGGGTATTAATTCCTATACAAACCACAGAAGTTAGGAAAGAAAGAAAAAAAGAGAAGTAGAAATAGCTAAATTCCGTAGACAACATTGGCAAAAATATCTCTGTTTCAAACTATTTTCATTTGGAAGCCCGTTCAGAGATTACCTCTTGAAGAGGACTGTTATTTTGGAGGCTCCATGAGCAAAATAAATTCAGAGATGAGTAGAGTTCAAAGAATGCTAAAAAGCTAACAGAATTTTTGGAGATCACCCTCTTGGACATGACAGCTGAAGTTTGAAGAAGTCCAGTGTGGTTCAGATGTACTAGTAGGAGGAAATACTTTTTTATTCTCTTTCTTCTTTTTCAACAAGAACATAGTCAAAAGCTCATTATAATTAAAATATTAAAAAAAAAAACTTCAGAAAACAAGAGTGAACAGAAACGAGTTTGAGGATTCTATAAAAAGATCAGAAAAGGGAATGCAAAATTCCTTTGTCCTTGAAGTACTTTATCTAGAAACTGATATAAGTGAAGGATGTTCAGATTGTTTCACTGTTCTGCCAAATCTCTATAGATTCCTTAGGAGGTGTTTTGCAACTATAAAGGAAACATTACTGGAAAAAAACCTGAGGCATAATGCTTCTCTTCTATATATTTTTTTCTCTCTGCTATGATTTCAGAAAAGATTTTAATTGACTTTGCCTTAATGTAGTTCACTGCTAAGACTGATCACTTTCAGTATAGATTCAAGGCACTGAGCTGACTAGATATTCATCATAAGTTCTTTTGCTTGAGTGCAACTATTATTTAGAGGGAATTTTAATTTCATGACATTTTGTGTCATGTAGATTTTTAAAAATGCTAGTTAATAGCCATAAGGAAATAGAATTCCTCTCATAAGAAGAATAGTGAAGTGGATCAAGTTATGGTCATTATATTAGAAAATGCTGAAAATACTTTCTGTTATTTTACTTATTTAAGTCTTTATTATTACTTTAATATTTAGAATGTATTATCTCATGCTTTTTTATCATATGGTAATTTTTGAGTGTTTGGCTTTGCAATTTGGATTGATATTTTTTGAAGATTCTTATTTGTGTGTCATTTCCCATATTTTAGGAAGAACTGCCTGACAATAAGTAATTTCATGGATGGGCATCAAAATACCTTCCATGAAAACTATGTAATTTTTTAAGAACATCCACCCTTCCTACTGTGCAAATTAAGCTGTTATCTGACTTTTGGACCACTGCTGAAGACAAATAAGAAATTCTGATTATGGGAAAAGTGTTTGGTTCATGCAGCTTAAACAAAATTAGAAGTGAAGCATTTTATTGATTTCTTAATGATACATAATTAACCTATAGCCAGAGGATGAGGATCAACATCAACTTAGCAACAAGAGAAATCGTGGTCCTGGGGACTCGCAAAGGGCTCATAAATACCTACGAACTTGCTAAGTGTGCTTCCATAATTATCCTCAAATAATTCTAATCTCAGGCACATGCAGAATGATGGTAAATCATTTCTCCCGCACAGGCAAGGTTTAGTTCCTCACTTCTGGAACTGGGGTTTTACTACTTGCAGGTGCCTCTTGTGGGAGACATCAATAGTCTCACCTGTGCAACCTGAGCACCACATCTACATGTTTTTTGAACATCTCTGTTCCTCTCTGTGTGTGTGAATTGATAGTGCTATGAGTTTTGTAATCGTGAATCTGAAATTAAGTCACTGTCTTAGTAAATCTTATTGAATCACATTATAAATAGTAAACTGTTCAATGATTTTGTGTTACTAAACCCCTTTGCACCCTCCACTTTTTGTGTCTGTATCCTCTGCACCCTTGCCCTTTTGCATCTCTGCTGTCTGTGTAAATCATTCCAAATTTTCCTAAATCATTCTGATTTTCCTAAGTATGATTCATCCAGTAGTAATTAATATAGCGAACCTCAGTATCAACCTCTGTCACAAAGTCGCACTTTTGCAAATTCATACTAAAACCTGTTTTTTCTCAATATCTTTGATGATGATTCTTTAAGTAGCCTAACCCCTCCATCATGACATACCTATGCTGGACACTGCAGCACCTCTCTACGCCCTCCCTTACTGCAACCTGCCCTGACCACACCCAGCTCTAAGGTTTAGACTTGGTGTGATCTTTGAATTAGGCTGAGCCAGTTGCTAGAATACCAGGGAGGATTGCCTCATGGACTATTGCTTTCCATCTATTTTATTTTATTAACTTTTTTTTTTAGTTCTAGCTCGCAATATCTCTCAAGGATTGAGGCAGGGGCCATCCTTTGTGGCATTGCTGAAAACGCTTTTACTTACAATCAATTAAAATTTGGTTTCCCTTTCCATTAATTTTTCTTCCGTTTTTGAAGTCCCTAGCACAGCAATAGTTTTTTGTTTATTTTTTTTTTCTTTGTGCCAGAATGTTTTTAAGAAATCATTTTAGGAAGTACTTTCTGCCACTTTAGTGAATGTCACAGATTGAGAAACACTAAATCACCTAAAGTATCTGACTTCTGGTTAATTGGGAACACTGAGGTTCAGGACTTGTTGGTTTTCCTCTCAGGAAAAGTTTTTCTGCTGTCACTTCATAGAACAGTAGAGAACATCAGACTGTTTGGTGTTTTTAGCACAGTGAACTAAGAAATCTTTTACAGGGTCAGTATAGACACAGCAGCCCAATATTTAAACTGTTAAGTTCCAGGAAGACATTCAGAATGGTGATCTCTTTATCATTGTAAATTTGGTTAATGATGATGGTGCTTTAACAAGGTTAGCAAAAGATGCAAAGGGCAGCTCCTGGCAAGGTTTCAGGTTTCTCCATGGACTGCAACAGTACTTAAAAAAAAGACAGCACTTTCACAATAGGAGACCAATTTTTTGTATACTTAGTCTTAAAGCAGCAAACCATTTTGACTATACTTGAAAGCCTTTCACAACCTTATTTGCAGTTACTGTTATCCACCTCCCATAATCACATTTATAGTGTCTTCACTCTGTTCATCTCTTTCTGTTGTATTAACAACTCTAATTGGTAAACCAGGCAATTTTCTAGTTTCAGCTGCATGAGCTAAGGAAGAAACATTGTTAGTGAACAATTTAGGACCCTCCATCAATAACTGGAAGTGTAAAAGTCAATTAAAGGTCAACATTTTTGCCTTTTTAAAATCACCTGCAAAATGGCCAAAATAAAATTACAGAGCACTCTGTCATTTCAAAAGGTTGTTGAAAATAATGCATTATAAAGGACCTCCCTGCTTCAGAAAGCACAATCTCATGCTTTATGAAAAAGATTAATCAGAGTATTTCTGTGATTAATTTAAACTTACTCTAAGAATGCTCATTCATCTTTGTAGTGGTAGTGAAAATGTAACAATATTTATTTAAATTAACCTTAATATTAAAATGCTACATGAAACAATGTTTAATTTCTGATTTTAATTTTTGAGTCATTAAGGTAATTTGAATAAGAAGAATTTTAAATACCCTAATTTTTACTTTAGGATTGTATTGTTAAAGAAAAATGATTTTCCATAGGCTCATTTACTCCCATTTTACAACTCATTTACTCATATTCACTTTGTATAAGGAAGTACAAAACATAAACCTTCAAACATCAATGATTGCAATAGAGACATTCTGCATATGTCTGGGAAAATTAATTCTTTTTATCCCTTTGTAGAATACTTTGAAACAAACACACTCTTGACAGGACTTTCTGTTTCAAATATACATTTGGGATCATAGTTTTGTAATCTGTAGGAGATATATAAAATTTATATATTGGGGCAATACTCTACTAAAAAAAGATTTAAATGGAAATAATACCATAAGAATAAGGAATGTTTGCTCTTTTAGCCTGCTTGTTAAAAATATCTGCCAGCAATAAATCAGGGCTAGTTGAAGCTTGTGAATGTAAATCAAATACTTCTGTTGCATAATTGGTATTTGATTCTTTTTTTTTTATTTCAAAAGTGTGAAAATGGCTGATGAAAAAGACATGAAGCATGGTGTGAAAACTTAGTAGCATTCCCTCATTGCATTCACAAGAAGCATCTGAATAGAGGAACATTGTTGCAGTGCTTTTTCTCAGGTTTAAAATTGCTAAATTAATTAATTTTCTTTGGTAGCATGCTCATATCTACTTCACTGTTCCAAAGGATAGCAATTAAAGAATAGATCAAACAATTACTTCTCATCTATAAACACAGAGTTCAAATCTTGAAAATCACAAGTAAAAGTATGCATACAGTTACTACACCTTTTTTAATCCTTTTAAGATTAGGGTTTCCTGGTGCAATGCTGTCTTTAGGCACAAGAAGATAGACAACTTGGTCATATTATTTTCCAAGATTTTTTCAGCTATCATGTAATAGTTATTTGTGGACTACTTTTTTGTTTTAATCACATCAATATTTTCTACCTCAAAAAAAAAAAAAAAAAGGCAAAACAAAACAAAAACAAACCAAACAAAAAACCGCAAACATTTTTATTTTTGTCACAGTAGGTACATGAAATCAAAGTGAGAATTCAATTCTGAATGGGACAACACTTCAGGACACACAAGACAAATCCTTACTCCTTCCTTCAAGTAGGAGCACAATATGACAGCAGTACAATCCTATTCCCATTCCCAATCCACAACACCCAGGGATACCAAGATTACCCCAGCTGCTACACTGAAATGCAACTGTATAAATTTCCTTTTACCTTCTAGAATAAAAGTTAATCAGTCACAAGCACATTTGTTACCATGTGACCAATGCCTTTATGTGGATCCTTTGTCCCTCTCCTTCCCTATATCCACTAATCTTTCAGGGTAGCACAGAGGTAAACAAAACATAGGCAGACAGACATGTACAAGGCATTAAAACTGAAGTGATATTAACTCTGTGTTTTTCACTTCAGATGAACTTAGTTCAGCATTGTGTTCTGAATTCAGTTGTGTCAAAGGACTATTTTTCCTGCAGTTATTCTTACATGGTGAATCAAAACTTTGCAAGTGCCATCTCTAGATTAAGACAAAATGTTTAGTTACACACCATGTGTATTTTCTGCATCAGACACAGAAATGAAAATCGACATCAGCAAAACGATAAGTAAATTAGACATCCTGCAGGTGTTGGGTTTTGTTGGGGGTTTTTTCCCACTTCTGTACATAGTCAGAAAATATGTATTTTTTTTTTTATATATATAACTCAATCTACATTTTAAAGGTTCTATGTGAGGAAAAGAAAAATCACCAAAATTGTAGGTAGATGCATAGAATTCCAGGAATGTGAATTATTCGTCTTAAGAGATAAGAGTAAGAATTTCTTCTAATAAATGCCACAGCTGACTATCAGTTAGGCATGAGAATACAAAAAGAAAAAAAAAATCCAAAGGAAAACATCCAGTCTTTACAAGACCCTCCTTAATGTATATATAACTAGAGAATATGGAATAAGCAAGCTGCAGCAGATAAAAACATATTTTGCCTCACCAGCATCTTGCTTTTATGGTGATTACTAAAGGCTATCATATTACATCTATTGAGCCCTTATCCACTCTTCTAAAAACTTTAAAATCTGAGAATGGCAGACGATTTTAAGGTGCTGATTTAAAATTTTAAATCAAACAATCGTCGCATGTATGTAGAAATGCTTAGAGTTTTACTGTTTAGTAGCTGATTGCTCACCAAATTGCTGAAAAAACTTAAAGACAGCTATGGCAAATTAATTTATTTCTTAATGACTTTAGCTTACACATTTTCCTGGGTTTGGTATTGGCAATGCTCAAAAAAACCTCCAAAACAGTATAATAGATGACTGACTGTGTAAGAACTGTAATAACAGAAAAGTGTATTACTACTAAGAGAAGAATATGTATACATCACATTTTGGGAGTGTAATAGAATTTTAAGTAGTAAACATACAAATGTCTAGCCACACCATAAGAAACTTGCTTTATTGCTACATTTAAAAGTTAGAGGAAGAGAAATCCTGAAGATACTATTTCATTTATACAATGCAATAAATAAGTTTCTAGCAAGATATAAAATGTTAAAATGAAGCTGAAGATTTAAAAGAAAACTGATTGTGGAGTGGTACACATTCCACCTGGGAGAAAATATTAATAGAAAAGAAACTGAAATAAAGAGAGAAAGACAAAAATGTTTAAATTCAGAGTTATGGCCACAAAGCTCTAATTGTAGAAAGGCTTGTACTTCAACAGACTGTAATAGAACTCTGCTGATTTTTATCCAATAAAGATTTGGTACATAAAGTTAAACACCAGGTTGTCATAGAAAAAAGAAAAATGTTTGTCTGTTCCTTTTGTCTTGCTTTTACAGGCATTTGATGTTGATTATCAGCCTTATGTGAAGTACAAAAAATAAATATTGTAACTGGTTTTTCCTAAACAAAGGTAAAAATTGCCACTCTCTCTGGGTTATGTGCCTTTTGAAATGTACTTCAGGAATTCAGGAGTTTTAGCATGCCTACTTGCTTAAAAGGTACCAGCAAGGGTAAATCCAGGGGGATAAACATGGGTGAGTCGTTGAAGACAATGTTCAGTAACCAGTTTTGTGTTGGAAAATACATCACTGAGAGCAAACACATGACCACAGCATGGTCTTGTAGGTTCTCTATGACTTCTGTCCTGAAACCAGGACACAGGTAACAGACAAGCAAAGGGAAGCATTACTGTGACCTTGATTTTTAAAAGTTGAAATATACAGGGGTTTAGTTTTGATTTAATATATTAATGATTTTTCTGTGCCCCAGGTAAAGCCCCAACGTATGCAACACTTATGTTAAAAAGGACCTGTGTGGTATTTTTAAGTATTTCCCAGAGGTACATCAGTTCCCTTAGCAGGGTATGTTTTGTTTTCCTTTTCCTACTATGACTAACCACATCTCAACAAGCTTGATGAGTAGGTCCACAGGAATCTTATGAGGTTTAACTAGACCAAGTGCAAGGTGCTACACCTGGGCTGGGAAAACCCCTGGTATCAAGAGGGGCTGGGTGAGTAACAAATCAAGAACAGCCCTGCCCTGAAGGACTTGAGGGTGCTGCTGGATGAGAGGCTGGACATGAGCTGTCAGTGTCCACTCACAGCCCAGAAACCAACCATGTCCTGGGCTGCATCCAAAGCAGTGTGGCCAGCAGGTGAGGGACGGGTTTGTGCCCCTCTGCTCTGCACTGGTGAGACTCCACCTGCAGTGCTGCATCCTGCTCTGTGTGCCCCAACAGGAGAAGGACATGGATCTGTTGGAGTGAGTCCAGAGGAGGACCATGAAGATGATCAGAGGTCTGGAGCAGCTCCCCTATGAGTAAAGGCTGTGAGAGTTGGGGCTGTTGAACCCCATGAATCTCACATAGGCCTATTTCTAGCACTTGCAAAGGTCTCTTTGGATGATATCCAGTCTCTCACGTGTGTCAGGTGTACCACTCAGCTTGCTGTCACCCCCAAACTTGCAGAGGATGCACTTGCTCCCATTGCCTATGCCACTGATGAAGATATTAAACAGGACTGGTCCCAGTATGGACCTCTGAGGGACAGAATTTGTGACTGATTTCCATCTGGACATTAAGGTATTATATTCTTCTATTTCATTTGTTCTTCTGTGGTATTGGACACCCCAGACACACTATTTTCATCCAAGATTTCATTTTCTAAGCTGCAGGAGATGATAACATTTCTCTGACAAAACACATTCCATCAATTACTCATCAAATAATCTCAAAAAACACTACTTCATTTGTTATTATGATCAGATGATCTATATGGAAAACTAAGATTAATTTCACAGTATAAGTTCTTTTAGTAAGACCTCTTGTCATTTTTAATCCTGTGGGGTGTTGCAGGGTTTTTCATAATTTTTTAGCAACAACAATTTTTTTTTTTCCTTTTTGGGAACCCTTTAATTTTTGCTTTCTGTGTGACCACAATCAACTGAGAAATGTCTGTAAGAAATTATACTCTTGAAGCACTGTGGTAGTTATAACTGCATCCCTCATAATTAATGAAAAAAGTAATCTAAATCCTCACTCCCCTTTTTTTTAAGGAACTCAACTTTAGATAAATTATTGTCTTCATAATGAAACATATTTTTTCATTAATAATAACTGGGATGCATATATTTGCAGTTCTGTGGGTTAACCATTTTTGAAGCATTTTTCAAATAGACTTATTTTGCTTTTGCCTGCAAAGCAAAACGTATGTAGTATTGTTGTAGCACAATAGAACACGCTGACGGATTTATTTTTTGTATTTTTGTCTTTTTACAAAAAAATATATAACTTCCAACTGAATTTAACATTGAGAACAAATACAGCCACTAGTTACTGTATCTAGTCTGCTTTTCTAGAAAATTAATTTATTTAGGCCTGCAATTTTATAGTAAAAAATAAAATATTTAAAACTTGGGATTTCAGGAGTAAAAGAGAATAAGACTCATCTGCAGCATGCAACAAGAAATTGCAGAAAATTACGCCACAATACATACAGCAAATTATATATAATTTTAACAGTAATTTGGATATCTTGAAAAACATTACAAATTTCCTGCAGTATAATTTAGTGTGTGCAGTTTACCACAGAAAAAGGAACAGGCAGATCTAATAATCAGTGTCATCACAATTGAATAGCCCTCAGCAGGTCTGAACAATATAATTCTACAATTTTCTGTTTCGGTACAGTTCTCAGACTAAATTGTGGGGATGCAGAATTTGTTTTATAGGTTTTAGATATAAGTTTAGGATTTTTATTATAACTTTTGTGTAGTT